>VCRD01000845.1:99772-121589 GCA_006783055.1 Trinorchestia longiramus
CGTCCCAGCAATCATCCCAGCAATCGTCCCAGCAATCGTCCCAGCAATCATCCCAGCAATCGTCCCAGCAATCGGCATTGTAGTGTATTCAAAATACTATAATTTTCTTGTAGAGAAGGTGTTTCAGAAATGAAGTAGCACATCACATGGTCGTGTGCACCCGTCTCTTCAAGCCAGCAAAATTCACATGACTCTTACGAAGCTCTCACTTCCTCCTACATTCTTTGTATTGCATTACGACAAGCTCAAACTTGGTCCAATTTTCGAAGACTAACAAGTATATCTAGAACCGTGTCACGGTTTGAATATGGAAGTTTTGCTAGCACTAAACTTAAACTCATAGAGTTTCTTGTTTTTCTATGGCAAGACTTTTGTCCTGCTTCCGCTCTCTAACGAGTGAACTTCGTAAAAAACTTTGGTTTGCTAGTGACTGGGGAAGGAAATGCTCATTTTCTGTCAAGAATATGCAGATTTAAAGTTGAATGTTTCGACGCTGAAGACAGATTTGAACGAGAAATATTTAAGTTTCGACGCAGATGGCAACTTTGGTGTATGGAATATTTGTAGTTTGAATTTCAACTCAGACGACAAATCTGATGTGAAATTGCAACGTATATCACAGATTCCGACTCGAAATTTGAACGTATAATAAAGATTCACACGTAGGCACACTACAGTCAAAGTTTCAACTGGGGATGTAAATTTCAACTTTATAAACTAAAAATTCAAATCTAAAAACCATTCCAACAAAAATGTAACATTGAAATTAACGGTTTGAGGTTGCATCAAATTTTAAACTTGAACAGCTAAATGTAAATTAAAAGTTCACAGGTAAACTTTTGAAAGTAAAATGAATGTTCAACCTTGTACGTTTCACCGTAAACGTTTAAGTGAAGGATTTGTGATACCGCATCACCAGCTTGGCATCACCAGCTTGGTCGACTGGTGAGCGAATCTGCTTGCGAGCGGAAAGACCCGGGTTCGAATCCCGCTGCCGACATGGTTGACGCGGCTAGAAATACGGCATGGGACTTGGGTAAACAACCGAATAATTATCGAAGTAATTATCCGACCCAAGAATGGGCCCGAAGGTTCGTTCTTATAGCCTCATTCTACTCTATTCTATTCTTTAGCTTAAGACGTAACCGATCGTCTTTAAAAAATTATATTCCTGAAGAGTATTCTCATGGTCAAAAAACTATTACTACTTTGAAATTTAATTTTTTTATCTTAGAATTGATGAATTAAAAAAATTAATAGTTAATCCCTGAAAATTACTAGATATTATACCCATGAAATTACGCCACGTTTGACATGTTCCGTCTACGAAAAGTTTCAGTATACTTGAAAAATTTCTGTACTCCTATTAAAAGATTATTAACACGTTTCCTGCAGTTGCCTAGCCGGTGCAAATCTTTACTTTGTACACACAGTCACTAGAAAGATTTGAAAAAATTACTGAACCTAACCTGAGTGACCCAGCGGTGGGTTACTTCGCAGGAAATGTGTTAGAAGAATGAGAAACCTAATTTCCATTCAACTTTAACTTTTTTCATATTAAGAGAAAATATATTTTCATCTTTCTAGGTAAAATAAGTTTAAGCGGAGAACAATATAATTTTGCCTTCAAATTCAGCTGTTTTCACTTCAGTGAGGAAGAAAATATAGAAAATTGCAATGGAAATTAAAATTCTAGTAGTAATCAGAATTTTGAAATCTAAATGCAACGTAATTTCCTTAAGAAAAAAGTGCATGTTAATCCCTGGTGTTAATTTTCCCTAAATTCAACTTAAAAGTTCGTTAGTTTCCTTCGAGTTGAGTAGATTATACCATAACCGATGAAATACACAGATAACTATCGGTGTTTCAGTATTATTATTTCAATATTTTACAACAAAAATTTATTTGAAGTTAGGAGGTGGCTTCACAGTCAACGTGTCAAGAGACGGCAGAAAAACACATTCAACTCCAGTGTAAATTTCCTTAAACAACGGAAACTCTCGTTTATTTGCCTTAATTTGAGTAGATTATACTATAAACAACGAAAAACCAAGTTAATTCAACGAACTCCTCGTACCAATTTGGACGTGTTACTCACAGTCCACGTGCAACGCGACAGCGTTGCTCTGCCCGTCGCCCACGTCGTTGGACGCAATGCACGTGTACAGGCCTGAGTCTTGACGGGACAGCCGTGGCAGCGTCAGCATTTTGCCTCCTTGGATTGATGTCAGGCGTCCTTGGGGCAACGGTTCTCCCTGACCGAAAAATCAACGAGAAATAATGATAAATTTGGTTAAATACTATCTTGTAATTTGTTATTTGAACTTTGATCATCAAAACAAAACAGGTTTTGAAGCTGCCAAGCGTCCTGTATCGTTTCCTTTACTATAAAAATGTACAAGTATCACAAGGTTTTACTGTTTTTATGAACAAATCGTTGAGCAGCTTGAAGGATTCGAACTGAACATGTAGGATGAATTACCCACAGTTTGCATACTGGCGCCTTCACCCATTCAGTCACAAGAAACACAAAATTTCTCACCTAAAGGATTAAAAGTTAACTTAACTCGGCTAAAGAAAATACTTCCTGAACATGTGCCAAGTTTTTCTGTATACTTCCCTGACCAATTCAACGAATTTTTGTTTTTGTTTGAAAAAGTTTGCAGTTCATGTTTACGGGGCATGGAACAAAAATACCAATGCAACTCCGACAACAACACGAATGAGAAAGAAAACTAATTCACTGGAAGGGCGACTATTATTGTAAAAGTTTGAAGAAAATCCACTAGAAAACAAAAATGTGTGCGGTCTACCACATAGAGTGGGAGGAGGTAGACCGTGACGGTCTAACTCCTTAACTCTGGTCTAATGATCCTCAAAACGTGTGAAACAGCAAGAAATGAAAAATATTCAAGCCCGGAATATATCAAATATCTCAATAATTTAACCTGAACTTTAGGTAGCAGCTACAGTGATGCAGGTAAAGAAACATGGTTGTGTAAATTCACCTCGGATAATTTTTGACGCAAAGCTACACATATAGCAGCCAAGAGAAAACCCTATGAACAAAAATAACGACAACGTAAACGTTTCGTTGCTTCAAAAGCTTAATCATTATTAAAAAGACAATTTGTTACGCTTAACCACTTCTCTTGAAATTACTCTTTCCTAAAAATGTAAGGATTAGGACTTTCTTCATAAATTTTGACCTGCATCTTTCATTTCGGTCCAAAAAACAAATTTTGTAATCATCTCTGAAAAATTCTTTGCTCTATGAATTTCTGAGTATCAACAGGCTTTTTTTAGCTTTTCTCGTGTAAAGGGGCCAAAAATTTAAAAAAAACATGTGTTCTTCGTTGTTGCATGGAGGTCTTGCTGGGTTCACACAAAATGACGAAGAATTTTAGTCAGTGATCTTCGCTTACTCACCTGACGCAACAGGAGAGCATTGGTGTGTATCAGGTTTGTCATCAGCGTAATTCCAGATTACAGAAGTTATTTCAAAAGATTTACAGTTTATTGCACTGGCTTCTGTGCAAGAATTCAAATATATTTATCATCATCAGAACTCATTTTAAACAGTCACGGCACCGTGTTCACAGCAGTTATTTTTTTCTGAAAATTTAAATGTCCTGCACAAATTTTAAGGTGGCCACATATTTTTTTACGAGGGAGACAAAATCTGATCGCATCTCATTTAAAAACAACTTCACTAAATTTCAAGTTTGTGCAAATAGCAGATTTTTCTGGCGTTCATTGCCCACAAACTGTCTTTAGTAGCTAAAGCGAGTGTCATTCACACCTTTCCAAAAACCGACACTTGCCACACACCTCTTCTTGGACAGTCCTTATGAAGCCCATAATTCAACAGATTGACAAAAGAGAAGCAGCAGTGCAGTGCTGTGGGTCTCATTATATGAAAATATGAGCGTCGAGAGCCCCCACAAAAGCTTGTTTTCAAAGAAGGAAGACCAAGCGCTCCTGTCATATTTCCTTATGAAGAATGAACCTTCGCCCGCCTCCTACCACACTGAATTGCATCGCTTTAAAATAAACGGACACGTGAGGCTGCTGGGTTGTGGCCCTGGTTAAAGGCTTGCATCTTGGGACACTTCCGAGATAAATCCGAGAACGCTTCTTAAATCGCCCCATTTTTGAGCTCTCGGGAAATGGGGTACAATTCTGCGTTGTCCAGGAAATTGTCTCGGGCTGTATGAAATATAATCGAAGGCTGTGCCTTAAGGTTCGCTTCACATCACATTTGGAGAATGAATTGAAGATTTTTCTCAAATTGAAGTAGCGCCTTACTACCGTCGAGGGAAAATAGTTGTTCGTTTCCAGCGGGGAATTTCCCTCGAATATTTTATCGAAAATTCTGCACTCTTGTATCATGCATACGTACTTCTGTTATAAATTCAGTCTTGCCTCTTTTGTATGCAACTGAGTTCAAGAAAGTCTTATTTAGAACTTTTAAATTAGGAAAAACACTCAAACCGACCTCCCTGGAAAAATTTAAACTGAACATTATGATCTTTGCAAATATATTTAGGGGGTCAAAAACTGTGGAATTTTCTGTTTTCTCAGTGCGTGAGACATTGCAAGGATCTTTGCTGTCTTCATTCGATTTCAATTGCTGTTAGCTATTTTAGGAACTATCCCTGTTTCACCTTTCTTAAGTTGAAACTTTTGAAACGATATAGCATTTTGGATGGAATTAGAACCTAAAAAAAATCTACCCTTTTTCCTCTATTATTTATGGTAACATGAGTTAACTTTCAAATCATTTCATCAATAACATTTTTCAGGTTACGTTTCATTGTTTCGAAGTTAAGTCAACTAACGAGTGTTGATGAAAAACTCCACCTATAAGTGTGTGACTAAAACTAAGCAACAA
Organism: Trinorchestia longiramus; assembly: GCA_006783055.1. NCBI lineage: Eukaryota > Metazoa > Arthropoda > Malacostraca > Amphipoda > Talitridae > Trinorchestia > Trinorchestia longiramus. The sequence continues at coordinate 104,667 of VCRD01000845.1, forward strand.
TTCCTTTAAATTTCCATACACAAATTAACGGTATTGATGAACTGGGTGGATATATAAAATACAAGAAAATAAACAGAAACTTCAGAAGAAAAAAATTCAATCGAAGCCCAGTATTTGTAATCAAGTTTTTCATCCAAAAAAAATACAATGAATGTTTTAAATAAACTGATTATCTTCGATTTCATTATTAATATTCCATGTCATCGTAATTACAACTAATATATAAAAAAAGGCAAGCAATGACGCTAAAATGTCATCACTTTCATGAATTCAAAATTTGTTTACTTGAAAACCCGCTTATTTGAGGATGGTAAGCGTGTTGTGAACCAGTATTGTTCCAATAAATGAACCTGTTAATAAAGGCAATACTTCAAAATAACAGTCACGTTTCCAAGGAAGGTTCTAGCAGGAACAAAATATTTGAACACAAAACTCATAGTCATGTTCCTGAGGAAGGTAATCGAGGTAACTCACCATCACTCTAAAGAATAAAACAATTGAACACAAAACTCATGTTCCTGAGGAAGGTAATCGAGGTAACTCACCATCACTCTAAAGAATAAAACATTTGAACACAAAACTCATGTTCCTGAGGAAGGTAATCGAGGTAACTCACCATCACTCTAAAGAATAAAACATTTGAACACAAAACTCACGTTCTTGAGGAAGGTGAGTGTGTAGTGCGGTGGGTGAGCTGTAGCTGTACAGGTGAGCTGGGCTGACCCCCCCTGTGCATGGTGCCCCCCCTCACCCCCCGTCAGGGTGAGCACTGACACAGGCAGGTCTGGGGGATGGGGGAGCCAGTGGGGTAAGGGGGGGGAGAGAGAGGGAGGTAGTTAGCAATTAAATTTGGACACGAAGATTCACAAAAAAATCAAAATACACGAGTGTACAAAAATATAACCCTGAAATATGAAAGAAATTTAAAACGCCCGAATAATCAAAAAATGCACCTGACCTATTCTCATTTTTAGTTAATACGAGTTTCAGTTCAAAACTGAAATTAAACTGAAAAGCTGAAGGATTTTTGAACGTGTATTGTGATAGAAACGGGAACAAATGCTTCCATACGGGTTGGATTTTTTTCAATTAGAGCTGAATTCCTTCAATTACGGTTGGATTGTTTCAATTAGGGCTGAATTGCCTCAATTAGGATTGAATTGATTCTATTAGGGTTCGATTGCTTCAATTAAGGTTGGATTGCTTCGATTAGGGTTGGATTGCTTCGATGAGGGTTGGATTGCTTCGAGTAGGGTTGGATTGCTTTCAAATAAAGATGGATTCTCGTAAAAATAAAATTTGTAGGAGCTTGTATGCCAGTATTGTATTTATTTCACTGTCAGGATTTACAAAATTCTTACTGTGCACCAGCAGATTTTCAGTATCCCCGGACATGATAAAGGTGTTGCGAAACATGGAAAATTACAACCAGCAATCACCATTTAAAAATACTTTGCGTAAGTAAATGTCAAAATATTTATCAACATTTCGGCATGTAATTTTACCGAATAAAAACAAGCATCTAACCAAACATTAAGCGATCATCTCGCCAAATATCAAGAGCGCATCACACCAAATATTGGGCAAGAATCACACCAAATAATACATTTTTAAAAACTGGTGATTTGTTTGTTACTTGAATTTTAACTTTCTGCAAAATCTATTCGAGAATCTCAATTTGACAAAATTTATAACCTTTAGCAGCAACAAAGTACGACGTTTCGTGTTCACTGTAAATACAATAAAACTCTGCACACCATACAACCAGGGGCATTCATTACTGCTGAGAAAAAATCTTAGCTTTATCAAAGTTGTCTGAGCTTCATATCGTACAGTTTTCTTGTGCTGGGATAAACTGTTTACTCAGGTTTTGGTTCTGAATTGCAGACTCAGCATGAACGAACATGCTAAAGTGAGAACAACCACCAGTTGAATATGGTAATTCAAGCATGATAACCTTGCAGTTAAACATGGTAACTTGAGTATAGTAACCTCCCAGTTAAACATGGTAACTTGACCATAGATAAACATGGTTTTTACTAGTAATATACGTATATTATCATGTTACTAAACATTGTAATGTATGATACGTTTTACTTTACCTAGCAGTGTTGAACTAATCTTTCATAACAAATAAAATTTACGGATATTATTTTAATCCTATCGTGGTCCCAAAATTAAAATTTTCGTTTTTCACGTCACCAAAAAAAACAATCGTCTTATGTCAATTGGCAAAAGAGGCCAATTTTTTTCTTGGGCGCTAATTTCACCCACACCAACACACTCAAAATAATTTTCTAGTGAGAAAAAGAGAAAATATGCCAAGGACCTCTTAAAAGGCTAGTTTATGCCCAGCAAACTGTTATGTCTGAGCGGGTAGTTCTGACGCAAGGGCCAGCTTTTATATGCCTCGTCGATCTTACAGTTCTCTCAGTCAGCCCTACTCAGCCAATGAGATCATTCAAGAAAGGTGTTCATCCTTGCACGACGGCCTACTACGAGCATCAACGGTCCTCGGAATACCAATAAATAAGCCTCAAAGCACATGGAGGCAATCAAACAGGCCCGAAAGACTTCCTTTATAGCCGATACCTCAGTCAAATGCCAGAACAGGACTTGCATGGAGCGCTCCGTGTTAACCTACCTCTAGGATGTTGTGGGATGTCTTCGATTTCACCAATTCTGCATGAATATACCGTGAATTTTCCCTGTTTTGACTCACTGTCATTGGATAGGGCAAGAAGTGCGAAAAAAGTTAATTATGTTTCTAGGGAAAATGGAAGGTTCTGATTGATGGATCGTCTCAGAAGCGTGCAAGCTGTTCAGTTTCTGTAGTGTTTGAGTCTCCAATTGTTGAAAGTTTTAGAAACACGTTTTTATTGGTATACTCATTTATGTCCTTATGAACAAATATGGAGACAGTCGCGTGGGAATCATAGATACGATTTTTTTCAAGCGATTGTCATACTACATCTTTATTTTTGCGTTAAAACTACTTAGTCAAATTTTATGTACTAAATCAACATCAGTGTGACTACACAAATTTTTCCACCTTGTTTGAAATAGCCTTTTGTTCGCCGCTTCAGTAGAAGTATATTCACGTTCATTCCAAGACACGTTGCATCGCAGTGAATTGAAACAAGTTTCCTCCCAACCAGGTCACTGAATATTTAACAAAGAACTAGGTTATACAAACAACATGCAATTTAATCCGAAAGCAAAGCTATTTCAATTGACTGGAATTCATAAATGTACAAGGTTGTAGGTTGTCCAATCGTTTGTATCTAACAACTTGCTCTACAATTCGAAAAAAAACATACGAAGCAACGGGATCTATTTTACAAATTTTAAACTCTAAAATATACAAAAATTTGTATCTAAGAATGTGTTCCGGTATTCAAATGAAATGATAAAGCCACACAATTTGTTTTAAAAGTACATATTTTCACGTTGTAGTAGAGTGAATGTCTAACCACTTGTACCTCAATTCGAAGGCTAAGAAATAGACACCTAAAATATTCCAGGTTTTACAAGGGTTATACAAGTGTGTGTGTGTCTGATAATTTGTACTTCAGTTTAGAAATAAAAATGCGTAAAGCAATTAGATATGCATAAGTGTACAAAGTTCTAGGTTGTGCAAGTATGTGTGTCTGATAATTTGTTAAAACTCTCTTTGCATCGAGTATGCGTTAATTTTGAGACCAAGGTATCGTTTCATCTGACTTGACTAATTATTATTTCCACTAAATTTTGTAAGCGTTGTAGATTTACTTGTACAACCTTCAGAGTACACATTTAACCCTAGCCCTCCCCTTACCCCTCCCTCCCCCCCGCCCTTCATATAGAGCTTTTGTCTGCCGCAGCACAGATGCTGCTGTTCATCTCCAGTGTCACGTACCAAATTTTTCCATTATTTTGACAGTTCGCAGAAATTAAGTCGTTTTGCAGCAAGCCCCGACAAATATCACAGGAACAAAATGTAATTGGACTGCGTAAATTTAAACTCCAGGGAGCAAATTGGTCTCATTCAGAGGATAGTGCGATGACAGATATATAACAATACAGAAAATTAGCACATTAACAAGATAATTGACGTTTTAAGATAATTTGCTTGCCAATCTGACATCAGCTCTACTTACTCTGCTTGACGTGAGCTAATTTGCGTATCGAAATAATAAGCCTATTAAGATAAATAGAGTATAGTGACATTAATCTGCATTTAACATTTCTAACTCTCTTGGACTTCGCAATTTCAACAGCGTCAGTTTTCAATAAAAAATGTTGGGGTTCTAGAACTGTTTCCAAGCATTCTGAAAAGAAATGTACTGTAAAATCTCAGGCAGTTTGTCAGAGGGTTTCATCCCGTACTGCACAATGAAAGATAACAAGATCAGTATAAGATTCCAAAAGTCAGAATCAATATCTTTCGAGACTCAGAAATCAGAATCAGGATCTTTCCTGACCCCAGAAATCAGACTCAAGATCAGTTCCAGAAACAAGGATTCGGAGACAGAACCATTTAAGTTCGTAATGAATTGCAAGTTTGTGCAGATCTTTGCCCTGTCGACGTTACAATTTATTTTGTTCACTAGTGAGGCGCACTCCGAAATGTATATACAGACACACTTACAATTGATAATTAGTAAAATTGGCCACTTCTATTTCTATTACCAATACTCACAGTTGACTGTCAGCTTGGTGCCATCAGTTGCCACGAGGTGTGGCAACGATAGCACCATCTATTGTCACTATCACCAATACTCACAGTTGACTGTCAGCTTGGTGCCATCAGTTGCCACTAGGTGTGGCAACGATGGTGCTACAGCCTGGCATTCCAGCAACTGGTTGTGATCTCCAGCGCTCGCTTTGAACGACAACGTCGACGAGCTCCTCGATGCGTCTGCCCGGTGCTGGAAAAGTTGAATTTTGTTGATTCCAGCGTTTTCATTTTTCAGTTGAAGAGTCTTAATTATTAACTTTTCTTTGTTCCGTAGATCTATGATGCACTTTTCATTATCGCATAAATTTGTGCTGTATACGCCATAACGAGCCTGAACATCAAGAAGCTTACGATATATATGAAACAAATAAAATGCCAGTTTTTAAAGTTGTGACAAGATGGTGACTTATAATTCTATATCCATTTCCAAAAATTTCTGTAACCTCTTCTAGGTATACATTTGAATTACGGCTTCAATTGAAACTTGATGTATACACGTATACGTACATGCAAGCATATGAAATGTGTACACCCACATATGTACGAACGCCCAAACCTACCGAAATAAAATAAAATATTTTTTAGTACGCATTGTCAAAAAATGTTACACAGAGATGAAAGAAAAATCATATTACTTCTGCTCTATGAAATTTATTAGAGCACCAGTATAATGTACCTATCGTCCTTCGATGGGAAGAATTGATTTTTAATTATTAATAATAAACGTAATATGTTAGATGTAAAATCATTCATAAAAAAATTGTAAACTCAGTGAATATACGCACTAATATGCACTAAGCCTCTCAAAGTTGGCAAAACAATCTTGACTCCATCTTAGTGTCCAAGTTTTTCACCAGCCCAAAAAAATGACAACAAACATTCAACGTAGCACAACAATCACCCAGTTGTTTAGATTTAAATTTGATTGTAAACTATCTTGTATAACGCAGCAATAACCCAAAAACTCAAAGAATTGCACAGAACTTGTAACTAATCCCAAATTAATTTCAGTTCACAAAGCATGGCAAAACAAATCCCATGAGCTAGACTGTGTGCGGCTGCATTAGCACATTTTAATTGAAATCCGAGCCCTAATTAGGGTCTGGTTTTGATGAATATTGATAATCATGTTGCAGTGCCAGTCTGTCACTTGCCATTTCAATTAATTTGTTGCAAGCGCCGGCGAAATTAGGACTTCATTTTGGCCCCCATTAAAGAACTCGATGCAGAACGCGATAATTTCCCTACGTGACAAAAATCAAAAACGTGCACCTGAAATGCATGTGACGCAATGAATATTAATGTTTAAAAGTTGGGTGCATGTTGCGATCATGAAAGCTTATGCCAAAACCAATATCACGATGCAAGTTATCTGGATGAATTATCCAACCATGAATAGTAGAATTTGAATTAAACTGGTATTGGAAATACGATTCAGCTTTGAATCACAGAATTATGGAGTAGGACAATTATTGTAAAAAAATTTCAGACATCCAATTATGTTCTTAAATCTTTGTATACCACCACTTTCTCTATATTCTTTTTTCATTACATCACTCGCAAAATCACTTAGTATTTCACATTTTAAGTGACATTTTCTTGAATTCTTGCGGCTCAAACCATTTTTCCAACTTATTGGGATTCACAACTCGACCTTCATCCTTTCTATTCAATTTCTGTGGTTCACAACTTGACTTTTATCCCTTTTTCTCAATGCTAGTAGTCCACATCACAACTTCCTTTTTTTTCCCTATTCCTACGTTCTCAAACATGAAGTTTATGATTTTTTATGAATTTATGTATATATTTCACAACTTCACTTCCAATCTTTTCTTACATTTGTCCTCATTTGTCACAGTTGAGTTGTATTTGTTCCTTGCAGAAGTACAGGGTGTTCATAAAGTCTCTCATAAAGTCTCAACAACACATCTTTCACAAACTGGATCCCTCAAACACGCAAATACAAACAATGATTAAAAACCTCAATAAACACTAAATATAATAGAACAAATCTGAATAAAATATCTTATTAATTCTATTTGTAATAGACTTTTGCAACAGCAAAGAGACTTTATGGACACCCTGTAGGTGAACCCAAAATTACCGACGTACGTCGACGACATTTTTTAGTTAATATTTGCTTTACTTTTGAACTTACTAAGCATCATGGTAGACGAGTTCGTCCATTCGATTAATTAAGAGCTTGAATCCAGAGTTTTATTTACCAGGTGCAGTAGATCATGTATGTATTACTTGTAACGTGTGGTCTATACATCTAACGTTTGCATAACTTCGACTCTAAACAATGCACCAAAATATTTTTTCAAGGAATTTTTTAACGTAGTTAAGCGTACTGAATTAAAAGTTATAATATTTCCCTTTCAACAATATCACTTGTATTCCAGGAGCTCTATTTTTCCTCACGATTCCAGTTTCCCAGCTGGTCAGATATTTCCATTTCTGAGACTAATTTTCAACAATCCACTTTTTTCGTATTTCAAGAGGGCCAGAAGTTATTTCTTTATTTGCATTTTATATGATCTTTATGACTTCCCACCGAATTTATGTGGTAGAATAATGGGACAATAATTTATGGCTGCATGCAGAACAATGAACAAGTTATATCACTAGACTCCAAGCTTTCATTTCTTTGGAATCTTACTGGAGAGAAAAGCATCTGTTTTTTTTCATATTATTTCACTGAAAGATTTCAATCCAGGAGAGACTTTACTTCTAATTTTAATCTCACTAATGATACAGACGACTCAATTTAATTTACGTTTTGAAAATTATTTAAAAAAATTACGTGTAAGAGTAAAAAAATATTCACATGCCCGTTTTAATACCGATCACTTCAAGATTTGTAGCCGTGTGAAAAAAATAAAATTGCAATTTTCATGAAAACTCAATACAAAAAGCTAAAAACGTCCAGAAAAGGGCGACAGCATAAATTTTCTACAAAAGAATAGCCATTTACATTCCTAATACGAGAGATAGATTAACATAATGCAGATTGGGATTCAAAATCTACAGTTTTAATAAAGCTACAGCGGAAGATATTGCGGTTTTCTGACAGATATGAGTGAAAGAATTACAGTTTTAATGTCTTTGTGACTGTAAAATTTACAATACAAATAAATATTGGTCTAGGGATTACCATTGTGATACAAATATGGATAAAGTAATTAGTTTTAATAGAGATGTGACACAATAAATTACCGTTTTAATGCGCGTATAATTGAAGGAATTTTCGTTTGGATATATTAATGATTGAAGGAATTACCGTTTCAATGCACATATAACTGAAGGAATATCCATTTTGATGGAGTTATGATTGCTGGAATCACCGTTTTAATGCACATATAACTGACACAATATCCGTTTTGATGGAGTTATGATTGCTGGAATCACCGTTTTAATGCACGTATAACTGACAGAATATCCGTTTTGATGGAGTTATGATTGCTGGAATCACCGTTTTAATGCACGTATAACTGACGGAATATCCATTTTGATGGAGTTATTATTGCTGGAATCACCGTTTTAATGCACGTATAACTGACACAATATCCGTTTTGATGGAGTAATGATTGCTGGAATCACCGTTTTAATGCACGTATAACTGACACAATATCCGTTTTGATGGAGTAATGATTGCTGGAATCACCGTTTTAATGCACGTATAACTGACGGAATATCCGTTTTGATGGAGTTATGATTGCTGGAATCACCGTTTTAATGCACGTATAACTGACGGAATATCCGTTTTGATGGAGTTATGATTGCTGGAATCACCGTTTTAATGCACGTATAACTGACGGAATATCCGTTTTGATGGAGTTATGATTGCTAGAATCACCGTTTTAATGCACGTATAACTGACGGAATATCCATTTTGATGGAGTTATGATTGCTGGAATCACCGTTTTAATGCACGTATAACTGACGGAATATCGGTTTTGATACATTTATGATTGAAGAAATTACCGTTTTAATGCACGTATAACTGACGGAATATCCGTTATGATACATTTATGATTGAAGAAATTACCGTTTTAATGCATGTATAACTGACGGAATATCCGTTATGATACATTTATAATTGAAGAAATTACCGTTTTAATGCCGTGAAGGATCTGCCTGCCCCCCACGTGCCACGTGATGACGGCGGGGGGCTTGACTCCCTGAGAAGAGCAGGTGAGGTTGTACGTCACCCCTCCAATGATGGGTTGAGGGAACGAACTCATGCGCACCTTCAACCCATCGTCTGACTCTGCTGGATGTGAAAACTGCCATCAAAAACTCAGTCATGAAATCATCGTCTGACTCTGAAGTAATGAAATCATCGTCTGACTCTGAAGTAATGAAACCATCATCTGACTCTGAAGTCATGAAAGTGTCGTCTGACCCTGAAGTAATGAAAACGTCGTCTGACTCTGAAGTAATGAAAGCGTCGTCTGACTCTGAAGTAATGAAACTATCGTCTGACCCTGAAATAATGAAAGCGTCGTCTGACTCTGAAGTAATGAAAGCGTCGTCTGACTCTGAAATAATGAAAGCGTCGTCTGACTCTGAAGTAATGAAAGCGTCGTCTGACTCTGAAGTAATGAAAGCGTCGTCTGACTCTGAAGTAATGAAAGCGTCGTCTGACTCTGAAGTAATGAAAGCGTCGTCTGACTCTGAAGTAATGAAAGCGTCGTCTGACTCTGAAGTAATGAAATTATCGTCTAACTCTGAAGTAATGAAATCATCGTCTGACCCTGAAGTAATGAAAGCGTCGTCTGACCCTGAAGTAATGAAATTATCGTCTAACTCTGAAGTAATGAAATCATCGTCTGACCCTGAAGTAATGAAAGCGTCGTCTGACCCTGAAGTAATGAAACTGTCTTTCGACTCTTGTGATAGACTGAGTAATTCAGTCACAAAATACTATCGGAAAAAGTTTATTCTTTTATTTATTATGTATCGCACATATTTAAAAGAAGTATTTATTTACAATGAAATTGGCACATAATCTCATTAGTTGTCTTTTGTATTTAATTAAATTATGAACAATTCACATAACTGGCTTCAAATTTGAATTACAATTTGAATAATTGAATGAAATTAAAATATCATTCATAAAATTTTTGACTTGATGGAATTTTCTACAGAATTCATTGAATTTCTGCTGCAAATAATTAAAATTTGAGTACAATTCATTAATTTTTTCAAAAAAATCTTTATTGTTATTAAATGAACTTTTGAGTGTCGTGAAATTTCCAGCAACTTGATTCGCCATTATTGGAGACGATTATATGGATGACAAGATCTGAGTCAAAAACAGTAGATAGACGATTATTTTTTGTTATTTGAATTTGTGATGAAATGAGGTACATGGTTGTTTTACTACTTGAGTCTTCAGATTTTATGAGAAAAGCAGTGAGTTATGAGCATTACTGGCAGTGGACAGGCGGTGTCGTGAATTTGGTGACACTAAAGAGTGATTTGATCAATCAAACATATTGATTTCCTGCATATTGATTTCCTATATGAACATGTATAGGTCGTTCTTATATAAAGATATCCATATGTTGGAAACATTGATTTCCTCTACCAAACTAGCTAAAAATTACAATGCCTAAGAAGATTTAGTTTATGTTTTGTAGTTGCATCGACTTCCGAAACCTCATATCTTCATAGAAGCTAAATGTAAAAAATATGCAAACTATATAAAGAAAAATAATTTATTCAGATCATCGTGATGTGCAGTATTGAAAAACTGCACATAGTTTGAAATTGAAAATTATTATCAGTAAGTGAATAAAGATACAGGGCTTTTCAGTGTGGTAAAGTAGCTGGGTATATTTTTGATATGTATTTAGGGACCTTTAAAAATATCAGAAAAAAGTTATGTTACTCAAAAAACTAGTTTTGGAAAAAAATGTTCAACAAAAACCTGACTCCACGAACGTCGCAACAGATGAAAGCAATAATTACGGGGCTGATTCAAACTCCAGTTAATTCAGAATAAATTATCACATTTTAAAAATTCAGCAGTGGCCGACGATTTGGTCGATCCAAACCAAGAAATAAATTCTCTCATCGCTGTCTAAGTCGTGTATATTACATGTAATTTAAAGTACAACAGTAAGATCATATTCCATCGGATCATTGAGCTACATATAAGTAAAATTAACTCGAAATCCCTGAAAAATATTAAACCTAGAAACGACCATTGCCTGATTTGTACAACATGAATCAAAAAATATTCTAAAGTGGTCATTCTAAGTTCACTCAGGGATGAAATGAAGAAGAAATAATTTCCTCAGCCTACGACCAAGATCACTGACCAAAAAGCTCATGAAATTGATGAACCATAGCAGTCAGACGAAATTTTTACAACTCTATCTCTCACTCAAAGAGAGGAGCGCTTTGAACACAAACTTACTCATGTTTTCTAAATGGACGGCAGCAGTTATGGGCGCCAAAATAGGACTGTTCGATGCCGAGCATTTGAGTTTAGTGGCTTGGGATCCTCTCTTCAATACTAAAGTGCTGCTTACGATCGTTTCTTGGGATTTCTTACGTCCGTATTTAGGGTCCGTGTCTTCTAAGCTGTTCCGGTTGCTGTGCCGAAAACCATTACGGATTGGATTCAACTTGCTCAAGGGACTTCGTTTGTGACGAATGGAGTTTTGGTCGTTATTTAATCCAGGCTTCGTGTCCGATTTTGCGGTTATGGCTGCCGACTCAAGCAAGGAAGATACAGCCTGCAGGAGGTTAGGGATAGGCTTTTTAGTTGGAATATACCATGAATCCTTGGGATTTTTATCCGTACAGGATTGTGTTTTATCCCTGCACACTTTAGTAGAAGTGCTGTATATATTTCGTGCGAGGCCGCTCTTTGTAATAGTGTCTAAGTAATGTGAGCGTATTTTATCCCCTTTTTTTTTGGATGTGATCCTGTTAGTACTGTATGACCTCAATTTTATTTTATTGAGATGCGCAAAGACTTCATTGTTATTGCGTATTAAAAGATTATTACGGGAATAAAGGTTAGTCGCCAAATTATGCCGACTTATCGAGCCTCTACGAGAAACATTCCAAAACTTTTCATTTAAATTTGTCTCGAAATTCACTGAAGTGAAATGTCTTCGTTCCTGGAGACTTATGTTATCAACTAACTCCTGCAAGTACTCCAAGTAACGGTCTTCGAACGACGTTGTGTTCCCTACTTTTCTTCTTTTCGCAAAGGCTTTGAAAGTCCCTCGTTCCGAAGACTCGTATTCTTGAGTAAATCCAGACGCAAAGGCGTCGTAGGTTCCAGTGGCCAGTTTTCCAGAAGTCCAGTTTCGTATTGGCAGAGCCAAGACTTCATCAATCACAGTTTCCAAGTCGCTGTCAGATCTCCGAATTCTGAGAGGCCGGTTAGTTTCGTCAGGGTGTAAGTCACCTAAGCTAACTTTGGCTTGTGATGGCAGGAGAGAGCCGTGCTCGTCTTCCCATTGGAGAGTTGGTGATGGCACTCCTGTGTCCAATAAAAGAAATAATTTAAAACTACAGCAACATGGAATTGTCTCGTAGCATAAGTCATCTCTGATGATATATTCATTTAAATGGTATCTGTGAAATGGTCTCGAAGTATTAAATATATAAATGGAAATTCGTCGAAATGAGTAATGCAAAAGTCTTTTCTAGCACACACGTTTGAAGTGGAGAAGAGTTTATGAGCTTAAATGAAATATGTATCATAGAAAAGATCTGAATTGATGGTTTCTGATAACCATGATCAATGCTACGCAAGAATTTGTGATTTACATTAGTGGTTCGGTTCTAACCCGATTATCTGTCATTGTTATATGTATAGCTCTGTTAAATCTGTCGGATAAAGGGAATTGACTATTTGCTATTAGAGAGTGGGAATATAGTTAAAAATGCAGAAGTATGCACAATAGTATGCAAGAAAAACTTAAATCGACACTATGTCGAACACAGCATGAGAAGAAAATACAAAACGTAGCTACTATGTAAAAGTGGGATTCCTTTGTGATGCGCTTCTGAAAAAAAGTAGTTTTAAAATTTTCAGGCATTTATTTAAATGCATCACGCAAGCAAAAAAATTTCATTTGGATCATTATTTTACTCGCGTTCGTTACTAGAGCCCACACCTAGTATTTTTTTCATTTCGTGGAATATAACTACAACATTAATCGTGAACTTTTTGATAGTCCTCGAGACAGTTTCGTAGAAGGTTTTTCTATGTATAGCAATGCTGGAATTCCTGCACGTCACTCAGTCTCGTCAAAATGACGCACCTCGATATCACGGAGCTAAGATGTTTGTTTGAACCCATTCAAAATCTGCAACGTCAAGCGCAACGTCAAACGCAAGGCAGCTGAAGAAAAAAAATCGGCGGAGTTTACACAGCATGTTTAACTAACGTGTCAAGCTCTCGACGACAGCCATTCCTTCCGGAGTGGCTGAGAGGTAAAGATTCGTTTTTTTCTCCTTGTGTGTTAGTCTAAGAATCATCTGAGCCTTTACTTCAGGTTGGATGAATTATATCAACAGTGAAGGCAGCTAATCTGAGAAATAACTCTTTCTCTTTGATTCCACAAAAGCCATTGCGCAGATTAAATTATGAGGAATCTAAAATTTAGCATCAGCACGTGTTGTTTTCCAGTGCACTCGAACTAGCTGCAAAAAAGCATTATTGCTCTGACTAAGCGATGCCATTCCCGGTAATATCTCTTAGCTACATAAATACAAATGTCACAGAGTTTGTCTCTTCTGAGTGACAGCTAACATTACAGCTCTCGAACATCATCATTGAATCAGGCAGACATTCAGGCACAGCGAAACAAACAAGTCGTAATGGATTTTCGTCTACATATAACCGCCATTAGTGATGGATGACAGCATGATTTTACCTCCAGTGACGGAACAAGTTATTGTCAGGTCTCTGTCCGGTTGTCTAGTCACGCTGCTCTCAATGTTGACTCCTCCGGTGGTCAGGCTCACGCTCTTGGGGGGATCTGGGAGCAGAAATGCCAGCATGTCAAGAGCGTTGTAAAATTTAAATCAAACATTTTTAAATCGTATAAAGAACCGTTTTGTACGGGAAAAAGTTTTTAAAATCATGTAAAGAAACATTTTGTAATGTAAAAAAATTAAATCATGTAGAAACACGTTTTGTAACGTGAAGAAAACATTTGAAATTCTGTAAAAAATTGTTTTGTAATGTGAAAAAATATTTTTAAATCCAGCAAAGAAATGTTCTGATGTTGCCAAAAACTGGTTAAGAGCTTTGTTAAGTTGATTACAAAAATATTTCGTAAAAATTATGTTTCCCTGGTGCTTCAGATGTCATGTACTCTCAAAAATATGATGCAACAAAATTCTAGTGATTTTTACGCAAAAGTTGTGGCTAGAAAATTCAACTTGTGCTTAAACACCATATTATAAAAATATGATTTCTGGGCAGACTCAAAGATAATTTGGAACAATAAAGGTTACAAATGGCTCATAACGGTAGAAGTAAAAAACCAGGCATCTATTTCACTCTCTGCATTATTATTAATGAACAGTGTAGAAGTAACATCTACATAGTCCGAGCAAAAATGTACAAATTAGCAGTTAGATGTAAAACTTTGTCCTAAAACTGCAAAGGTTCAAATAAAATTGCAGCACATAAAATTAAATTAAAAAATTAGAAACTGTAAGAGCATAGCAGTAAAAGTTTGAAACTTAGAAGCAAAACTGTAAAACTTAGAAGTACAAGTGTAAACAACAATAGTTTACGTTCTCAGTACTGTGGCCCAGACGAGTATGGACCTTCAATTAGCGCTTCTAAATTTCTCATTATTGAAGTGCAATACAAATTATGAATTCATCATTCAATTCTTTAAATTAGCGTTCTATTAAATTTGTAATTATTCAACAGCAGCTCAGATCAAACATTTGTCATTGAATTCTTTTAATTAGTGTTCTTTTAAATTACAAATTATTATAGAAACATAAATTTGGAATTCAGCATCAAATTCCTTCAAACCTACTTGGAGAAGAAAATTGTATCAAATAAAATGAGAAACTGCCGTCCCTTTCAAGTAAATGTGATGTAGGTAACAACACCTTGCATTAATTCACGGGTAGTTAACAGAACACTGAAGTAACACAACCACTGCTTTCAACTGGTGCTAAAATTCAATTCAATCGATGCTGTAAACTCGTGTTCTGTGGTACTGGAAATACTTCACGCGAAAAACGAACCTAATTAACTCTGAACTTGAATCACTGGTGATAAATACGTGAAATATCGACGGAAGTTCGATAAATGCAATTTATGGCAGCCGATGAACATGAGCCCACATTCGCTTATGCCTGGTGCGCAGCATCCGAACATTCGGAGACATTATCTCAAGGTCGTAAAATGAATTTATTGCTCAGCCTAATGGATTCGTGATAATGTTCTCTACGTGCCAGCGTGAAAAACGGTGCACTGAACACAAGAACTGCGACAAAATAACGCATGAGCGAGAAGTATTTTTTGAGTTTTTTTGAGTTTTTTTTTGAGATCGGTTGTACTTTAATTTGATGAACGCACGGAAAAAGTGATGGATGTGACGTTGAAATGTGCTAACATGGACATGTGGGACGCTGAAATGTGCTACCGTAGACATATGGGATGTGGAAATGTGCTAACGTGAGATTGTACAAACGTTGAAATGTGGTAACACTGAAACATCTGAAAATTTAAACGTGTTAATTTTATTTAAAATCTGCTACGATGTAAGTCGTTGGAAGTTTGCTGCTTCGAGTTACCCTCTGTCACCCAAGTGCAACTGGACTGTGTATTAAGAGACATTATAGTGAGACGTTCGTATATTGAGACGTTTATGACTAATCCTGGCCAATTTTTCGATCCACAAGGCCACTTTCGGAAATGTTAGTCTCAAGTGGTACATTAATTCGCGCATTATTTATAGACTTCGAGTCTTGCAGTGATAGTAATAAAAAAATTTTTGAGAGCTGTGCACTGATACCTTGCCATTCCACATAGTATCTGCAAAAAATTTTTTAGAAACATGAATCTTGTAGAACAAATGCTAAATTTATTTTATTGGGTTTACAGCAGGTATAGATTTATTAGTTAAATAATTTGTGTGAAGCATTAAATACACCATAATCAACTTTTTTCCAAATATCGCATTGGTTAGTAATATTGATCAAAATATGCATGCTGCTGTTAATAAATGCACAATAAGTAATATTGATGCAATTGTTGCATCAATTTAATACACCAAATTCATAAAACTGTTATATTCATCAGAAACATTTACTTAATAATATCGAGGTCATAGCACTAAATGTGTCACCAACGAAGACAAACAGTTTGTAAACGACATAACTGTACTACTGTCTTATGTTCGAACACCCGTAGTTCAACTAATCAAAGACCATTTCCGCACACTGCAATCCCTAGAACTTCAGAAGTAAGCGATGCTCTGGCTTGGGCAGAGCCGTCGGAGAGCACATCCTCGGAGGAAATGTGAAGGAACTCAAACATAAGGCAATATTTCATGGAATTAATGCCTCATTTACATAGAGAATGGATGTACCGGTAATCCATCAGTTTAATTAGCGAGTCAAAGAAAATGATGATTTGTTGCTTGGAATTGCCCTTGCATTTGTGCGTACGCTAGAGTGAACTTCTCGTAGTGATAACATTGCCTCCATGGCAGAGCAATTACCGGAAGAAGGGAAAATTTAAATCTGCTCAACTTTTATTGCTTGTAAAAGATAAAAATTTATGGTGAATGAGTTAGTAGTTTTACGATATCATTCAGTTCGTATTTCTTACATACAATGTCTTGTAAAAAGCGCTGATAAAATATTAGAACTACGTTTGTAGCTTGGACTCCAAAGACAACATCGCAGAAACTAAAGGAATTTGTACTTCGTGTCCTAAATTTTAATTAAGATTACTTGTGTGCGGAAATATTTCTTACTGGAACGTGATTGAAAAAACTGCGATTTTTCAGCAGGGATTGAAGATATTGTTGGCAACAT
The DNA here is from genome assembly GCA_006783055.1 of Trinorchestia longiramus. Lineage (NCBI taxonomy): Eukaryota > Metazoa > Arthropoda > Malacostraca > Amphipoda > Talitridae > Trinorchestia > Trinorchestia longiramus. The sequence goes on from VCRD01000845.1 coordinate 121,438, forward strand.
AGTGTACGGATTAGTGAAGGGGGTGGGATGACTAAATAAGGGTACAGTCAAACAGAACTGAATTAGGGAAGGGGGTGGGATGACCAAATGAGGATACAGTTAAACAGAACTCAGTTAGGGAAGGGGATGGGATGACCAAATGAGGGTACAGT
>VCRD01000845.1:135029-156796 GCA_006783055.1 Trinorchestia longiramus
TGGCACTGGGGGCGGAGGAAATGATGGAGTTACTACACTGACGTCAGCGGCACTGGGGACGGAGGAAATGATGGAGTTACTACACTGACGTCAGCGGCACTGAAGATGAAGGATATGGCAATTAAGGCAGTGGAGATCTGGGGTATAGACTCAGGTGATGCAGTAGGTGGGGGATTTGGAGTATTGATATTAGGAATGCAGTAAATGGAAACCTGGAATATTAAAACAAACTATACAATTCATGCAACTCAATCGCCCACACTCTACGGTATTTTGCCTCAATGTTTCATTTTTACAGTCAAACCTCTACGGGAGTACTCACCAAAATTAACAAATCTGTCACTAACCAAACAGAAGCCTAAGCATCATAGATCCTTTTAATTAAATGCATATTCTCAGGTCCCCATTCATTCAAACTGTGCATGGATGTTGACTGGTGGTCAATCACATCAAAATTTTATGGAAGAGAAAAATTATTTCCTCTCCAGGACACACGCTATCCAGCACACACGCTGTCCAGCACACACGCTGTCCAGCACACACGCTGTCCAGCACACACGCTGTCCAGCACACACGCTGTCCAGCACACACGCTGTCCAGCACGCACGCTGTCCAGCACGCACGCTGTCCAGCACACACGCTGTCCAGCACACACGCTGTCCAGCACGCGACTGTGAGGCTTGTTTTCTTAGCTAAAGTGGGGCTTCTGTTAAGCGCTTCCGAGCCTCCATCAATTTTTCTTCCTCTCGCTGGTATCCACTTTACGAAGAGCCTCACAAAATGACGAGTTACAGCGCCGTCCAAAATCACCTGCTAGAGACATGGAAAATTTTATCACAAATGCTTCGGCTCTTCTGTACGAATATTTATGACGCCAGCATATCACGGTGATGATTTTCAAAAAGCTGGAGATGAACTACCGGAGTGCTAATAGGAAATGTGAGTTCTGAGGAGTTACGCTGGATTATTGAATAGCAGCAGCAACTTTATATACCATGGGGTTATTTCTACAAGCGTTTCTACCCGTTAATGATGTATATCCATGTAATACATTGTTTTTAGTTCAGTGATAGTGTGAAGTGATACAAGCTCTGAACGGTATCGAAATCATAAAACGGGTACATAATTTTTTTTTATGTTGGATAGTCATAAAAAGTAAAATTTGAGTGTCTGAATTTCAATTTCTCGATGCATGAAATATTCGTATTCAGGTTTGACTGTCTATAAAGTCTTTTATGAAAGTTTCTCATAAAATCTGAACAGCACTTTTTTAACAAACAGGATTCCTGAAACACACGAATACAAAAATGTAAATAAAAACTTTAATAAACACTAAATACAATAAAGCAAATTTAAATAACATATCTTATTAATTGTCTTTGTCATAAATTTTTAAAATAGTAAAGAGATTTATGGACACCCTGTAGTATTGAACATTGTAATAAATCATGTCACTGCCGGCATGGAAGCTTCATAGCGCTCGTGTGAGGGAAGTATGACCTGCTAACTTGTAAGTACAGAGAGTAATGAGGATAAGAAAGGGTAATCAGAAAAAAACAGTAATGAAAGAACAATAAAAGCAGGAGAGGGTATTGGGTATAGGAGAGTAACAAGAATACGAGGGTAATAAGAGGTTGATGGGGAACAGATTATAATTAGGATACGTGGCTAAAAAGGATGCGAGGGTAATAAGAATAACAGGATAATGAGAATAACAGGATAATGAGAATAAGAGGATCGCTATTCCTAAGGGCGAAACTTTTCCACGAGAAAGTATGTTTTTATCTGCTTTCCTGCCTCAGTGCTGACACCTGGAAGCTGACTAGTACAGTGTCAGCCCTTGATGCTCGTTAGTAACCATTTCTTTATAATTCGTAGTCAAGATTTGAAGCAGTAACTATTACAGTACCAGTAACCATTACAACACCAGTAACTATTACAGTACCAGTAACCATTACAACACCAGTAACTATTACAGTACCAGTAACCATTACAACACCAGTAACTATTACAGTACCAGTAACCATTACAACACCAGTAACAATTACAATACCAGTAACCATTACAACACCGGTAACTATTACAATACCAGTAACCATTACAGCACCGGTAACTATTACAACACCAGTAACCATTACAACACCGGTAACTATTACAACACCAGTAACCATTACAACACCGGTAACTATTACAACACCAGTAACCATTACAAAACCGGTAACTATTACAATACCAGTAACCATTACAGCACCGGTAACTATTACAACACCAGTAACCATTACAACACCGGTAACTATTACAATACCAGTAACCATTACAACACCGGTAACTATTACAACACCAGTAACCATTACAACACCGGTAACTATTACAACACCAGTAACCATTACAACACCGGTAACTATTACAACACCAGTAACCATTACAACACCGGTAACTATTACAATACCAGTAACCATTACAGCACCGGTAACTATTACAACACCAGTAACTATTACAGCACCAGTAACTATTACAGCACCAGTAACTATTACAGCACCAGTAACTATTACAACACCAGTAACCATTACAACACCAGTAACCATTACAACACCAGTAACCATTACAACACCAGTAACCATTACAACACCAGTAACTATTACAACACCAGTAACCATTACAACACCAGTAACCATTACAACACCAGTAATCATTGCAACACCAGTAACTATTACAATACCTTAGTAACCCACACGTCATTAGCATCAGCCTCATGTGGCGTGCTGACAAAGCTGTCCAAAATTAGAATTAACTTACACTTCCTCACACGTATGCACTATATGCGATATATGTTTAAATGTTTACGCATTTTCTGATACGTATGCATATATGTATTATGATATATATGTACTTTCTGATACTGGAAGGCATGTGATATATATTGTACGTACAGTATATATCACATGCCTCCCATATACAGGGATTTCAACCATTGGCATTACAACTTCTAAAGTCCATGTTTATTAGACAAACAAATGTATACATACGCAACAAAAACAGTAAAATATGTACTAGTTGGAAATTAACGCATTTTATACAATATACCCTGAGCCACCGGAGATAAGAAACTGAAATCGCTTAGAGAATGACCTGCACGAACCATAAATGACTTTTTCAGTGATTTAAGCACATTCCTTTTTGCGTTTTGACTTCAGTGCCTTCAAATTTTGGCGCTGTGTCGCTGAAACCTTAACCCCAGTATGAATCAGACACAGTAATCGAGAAGATTCGAGCGTGGCGATGAAAGAAGCCATTCCTTTCCCGAAATGAAGTAGGAAACATTGGATTCCAAACTCTTTTGTATTTTCTTTGCTCCATATGAGGGTCCACGAGCACTGCTGAAGTAACCAATGTTGTTTTTCGAAATAATTTTCTGCCAAAGATGACAATGTGGATGAAAGAAAATCGTTGCAGAAGTTTTATAGCTTAATTTTCTCCCCGTTTCCGTAAAAAGACAATTGATGTGTTCTGGTTTCAGAGATCGCAGCCCAAACCCTCACTGATGCCGCTGTTCGTCTCCGAATAACTACCCAATTGTTAATCTCTCTAATTTTAGAATAAAACCGATCATTTATGCGCTAAATTGTTGCTAAATATAAATTTTCTCTTCGTCACAATACGAGGTTCAGTGACGTGTACCCGAGGATACGAGAGAGAAAGATTTTAGCTCATGCCAGACGTTTATTTCCATTTTTGCAGATAACAGCTGTTTCTTTTGATGTTTGCAAAGAAGGGTCTTCAAGTTTTTGTGGAGAATATTGGACATGGTTCTGACGGATACATTCCCCTCTTTTGCCAAATTTCTGAGGGATCTCTTTAGGTTTCTTTTGAGTTTTTCTACGGTAGATTTTACCAGTTTTGAGAGACTGGCAGTTCGAGGACGACCTTGTGTAAGCCCATTCTTTACCTGTCCAGTCTTTGACCCATTTTAACGTTTTACAGACAAGCATTCTGTTGACTTTCAAGGCTTCCGTAGTTTCAGGAAGATTTTTTCTGCCTATCACAACTAGAAAATAGTTATTCTTTTGCCGAAATATTTAGTTGTTGTAATAAATATTTTTCCTAGAAAACATGCAATTTCCTAGGTAAACAAAAAATGTGAAAAAATGAAATGTTAGTGCATATAATTTGTCTTACATTATATTATACCGAAAACTATCGAACACTGTGTATACGAGTGTATTTTCTTTAATCATTATAGCTGCTCGGCAGTTCAATTGCTGGTCAGCGATGAAAAAGTTTTTTCCTCATAACTTTGTTGTTTTATAAAATGCTAGTGTGAATGCCCGTTAAAAGTAACGAGTTTTAATATCATGCATTTGAAGGAAGAACTTAAAGCAACAGATTCTCAGACCTAATCAGAAAGTCCTCGGATTTAATTTCAGCGGTTAAGAATCTATGTACCTGAAAGTTTACGGATTTAACTACCAGTACTTAAGGAAGATTCCCATTGTAATTTCATAAGAGAAATTACGCGCGAAAAAATAAATTTATTTATTTATTTATTTAGGGAGATACCTAGCGTTTATTATACAGTGTTGATTCAACCCAGCTAATACTCCACTAATAAAAACAGCTACAAATAATCACATACGTACACTTTACGAAAAAAATTTTTATTCAGGGATGCTGGATGAAGAGTGAACGTTTTTTACTGAATAGCAAATGAATTATACATAAATATTGTTAACCTACCCAGTTGAAATAGTAGAACTCGTAATAAATATTTAGTTATTCTTCATTCACAAGAGCCAGATCCACCACACAAATTCAAGCAAATTTTTTTCACAAATATTTTGCAACATTGTATCAAAAAAATTACTTCAAACATTTATCAGATCACCAAAAATTCCATTTTTCTAAAATTCCCGCATGTATCACGGTTACTGTTGCTAAAGTTGAAGTCTGTTTCTGCAGCCTACTAAATTTCGGAACCTTCAATTAAGTAAACGAACGCGAAAATGTCGATTTTTCTTGGGAGTCAAAAATTTCCAAGAAGATTTATTTCGTTTTTAGCTGAAAGACGACAGATTTTGTGACGGTGCGGGTGGGAACTGGCAATATTTTTAATTGCAGCTTCCGAACACAGAAACTTTTGCCCTCCCGATGACTTAGAAGACCTAATATTGTCTTCCTGTTACAGTGAAGCAGCGATCACAGATATTTCCCGAGCACGACGAACGTACTCTGTGTACCTGATAAAAATAATTAGTTTACACGCCAATTGCAATATAAACTTTTTCTGTCTAAAAATTAAGTTTATGAATTTGCTGATTGTAATAAAAATTTTATTATTATTATTTCATTTTATTATTATTATTCTTATTTAATGCAAGTTCATTGTCTCACTAAAAGAGTGAATAGACTTCAATGTTTCTTCTTTCAAACATGAAGATCAGTTGCATTAGTTAAGAAGAATAGTAACATTACTCAAATAGATGTTTTGTTTTAGTTAAGTATACTAATTAGTTTGAGTAAAATACCATTTTATCAATAGTTGAGTAGATCAGAAAATTAAATAAACAGGTTAGCATCATTAATTAAGTAGATTATTCCTATTAATTGAGTAAATTATTACCTTTAGTTGAGTAGATCAGCTGGATTACCTCATTAGATTAGTAGAATCATTTAGGTATATCGATTGTATGTACAATAAATCAAAGTCACTGAAATTGCACATGGAAAAAATATGCAAAAAAAGATTCAGTTTTTAGACACGTGGTCACGCATATTGGAGACTCGCGCTACAAATTAATTCCTACTTCAGCACTGAAATTAAAACTTGTCAATTGATTCAAAATGCAAATTTCCTTGAATTCATTATAAGTGTGTTCTTCCCTTCCTTCCATCCACCGACCATTTGTTGAAATAAATAACCGCTCCACGAGAGTCAGTCAGCTGTTGAACATTTTTATAGCCGACGCCGCAATTTTTCCATTTTTGGGTGGAAAGAAGCAGCTGCTATTTTACGACATCAGCCTCCCCATCACATGGGTGGGAATTTCCTCTCCGAGGGAGGATATTTCCTGAAAGTTTCCGGGCACGCGGACTCACAAAATTCTCACGATTTCAATCGCTTCAAGAACTGCAAAACTGTAATGTTGCATCCACGAGGTCGTCACGTTTACTTTTTAAACGCTAATTTTTTTAACCACTCGTTAATGTCCATTTTTCAACACCAATTTTCTTTCCAATCGATGAAAAAATCATTTTTACATAAATTCTACTATAGTAATTTTTAAAAATTTGACATTTTTTACTACACAAAAAATTTGACTTTTGTGTCACAGGCTATGTTTCTAACACGATAAAAGGCTGATTTTGTGTACAAATTTTACCATTTACTCGATAAAACTTACTTTCTATACATTAGTTTTTTCTTGATTGAGTAAAGCTTGACTTTTTAAGTTGTTAGCATAACTTTTATTACTGACACTTTAAAACTTAACATTTAGTCATTGCAGACATGAATTTCATTGTAATATGTACTCCAATTAGGTTTTAAAACAATCTATTTATTAAAGTAATATACGATAGATCTACATCTGCGTTATTCAGTAACACTGTAAGTAATGTCAAGCAAATGAACTCCCAAAATAACAAACGAAAATCATTAACAAGTCATCTAAAAATAATGTCATTTAGGAATCATCGAGTCATCTAGGAATTATCACGTTATTTGAGAATCATGGGATTTCAAAATGAAGTGATTTTATAAATCACTTCATTTTGAAATCCCATGATTCTCAAATAATTTCATCAATTCCTTCAGAATCCTCAAACGATTTCAGAATGAACAAGTGATTTCGGAATCAAGTATTATAGAATCATCAAGTCATTTGGCAATCACCAAGTGATTTAAGAATCATGTCATTCATGAATCATCAAGCTATTTAGAAATCAGCTGCATATGACTTACGAAATCAGACAGTAACAACCATATTGATGAACATTTGCATATGTGGAGTTACTTAATGATGAAAGCTTTAATAAGCACAGCAGGACACACGTGTATCTGTTAACACTATAACATGTGTGGGAAAGATCACGATGACGAAGAACTCATAATTCTTAAAAAATATCCTTCTCTCCTGTAAATTACTTTTTTATTTCACCATCATTGTGCACAGGATGGTTTCCAGAAGCTCTTTTGTGGCAGACCAAAAACAATTCTCCCTAGGAACACTTCAAACTTTCAGTGTAAAATATAAAAAAATAGTTGAGAAGCTTTCAAAGATGCCACAAGTTGAGCATTCTTGTCTTCCTTCTTTAGGGACGAAGTTTTTGTGAACTTGGCGCGGGCCTTACCCACAATATCGGAGACTCTCTAATTTCTATAATTGTCGTCCGCTAAGCTGAGAGCTATACGTTGCTTCATAACTTGTCGTCTGAGGATATGGGTTGCAGTATTGAAAGTTGTGTAACATGAGTCATTAGGGTTACACTAGAGTTCAAAGTTGTATTGCCTGAGGTACGTGAGTAACACTAATGTTCAAAGTTTTGTAGCCTTAAGTATACGAGTTAGATTAACGTTGGAGGCTGTGTAGCATGAAGCACCTAGGTTACATTAGAGTTCAAAACTGTGTAGTCTGAGGCATGTCGGTACAATATTTTATCAAATGACGTTCATTTTATTGATCCTATGTATTAGAGGTAATCTTCTTCTCAAATTCTTTTCTCAAAAAGTTATTGTGGTTAGAATTATTTGAAGGTCTCACAGCTCTTCCTGGAGCTAAATTAACTATAATGGGGCGAATTAACAAGTTATATATGTAAATGTATACTCCAGCACTTCTCTCATTGCGTACATTGAACTTTCTCCATGATATTCTGAGCTCATTTCGAAGATACTTGGGCAATACCTACGTGTGATGACTTCTTGAAATCCTTGTTTATGTAAGTTTACTTTCAATTGTGTACAAAAAATGGTTCCAAACTTCAAATATTCATCACGGGCTGATAAAACAAATAGTCAAACAATTATTCATGCTCCGCTGATATCATATATTTTTGAAAAATTATTAGGTTATGTTTGCTGCTGCAATTCATTCATAACTTTATTCTACTTTGAGTTTAATAATAGTAATATTTATTTCTGCAACGGGTTGAATATTTGCCGTACACTAAGGTTAAGTTTAAAGCATCAATATTACACCAATATTTAAGCATGTAAGTTTATTTGACCATAATTGAAAAATTAGCATATTAGAAGGCAAATAAGTATTCATTCATTGAGCGGTTCAGTGATGCAAGGAAGACTGGACGGAAGTCAAGAGGCAATCATAAAAAGCTGAGTCAGCGAACCCACATCCTCCCGCCAAGCCTTTTACAGCAAGCACCGAGACAAAGATACGAACGAAACGATCTTACCGAATGAGATTATTGAAAAAATGATACATAAATAGTCAAACTAAGCGATCTTATCATATGATATATAAATATGCGTACTAAGCGATCTTACCAAATAAGATTACTAAACAAATGATACATAAATATATGTACGAACTAAGCGATCTTACCAAATAAGATTACTAAACAAATGATACATAAATATATGTATGAACTAAGCGATCTAACCAAATAAGATTACTAAAGAAATGATACATAAATATACGTACGAACTAAGCGATCTTACCAAATATGATTACTAAACAAATGATACATAAATATATGTAAGAAACTAAGCGATCTTACCAAATGAGATTACTCAACATATGAGGTATAAAAATACGAACTAAGTTATTTCATCAAATGAGATTGTTAAATAAATAATATATAAATAATTGTACTATGGGATCGTAATAAATAAAATAACCAAACAAATAATACATTCATAATATTAAAAATGAGCTACCTCATCGAATAAAATAACACTTTACTGAGAACATTAAAGCTCTTGCATGGAGAGATAAGGACCGAGTTCTAATTAGCAGATGTGACGTTTGAAAAGAAGAAATAATTTAATTAGTAAAATGTACACAGTTTTCCGGGTGTAAAAATAATTGACAGTTCTAGTGATTAAGAAAATAATTTTTTTAATGTAAGATTAGTTCCGGCCTTGCTGAAGGCAGACAATACAAAATTCAACTTTGGTAAGAACAGGAATAAAATAACAATACGAGAAAGAAACAACGGTACCACAAACACGAGGTGCTTTTAGGGTGTAAACTTGCATTCCTGTTTGCTAAAAGGCAAGAATCTTCTAACAAATCAGTTACCTAAAATAACAAAGTGACTGACGAAACAAGCATTCATGGAAGATGGAATCAACGTTTTAAATGTTAGTTCTTTTTAATTGACTAAAGAAACGAAATGGTTTTCTAAACGCTTATAGAATTTGCATGAGAAAAACAAATCGTTAATGAAAAGAGAGCGAGTTCACATGTCAAGAAAATACGAGGGCTGTCTTTTTTCCCCTACAATGGGCTATAAAAACTACAAATTTACATGGCAATTTTATAACTGATAGTACTGCAAGGGTCTTACTTATTTCTCTACAAAATTGCCATTAGAGATAAAGCCCGATTGCCCGAGGGACGGGCAATTGAACATGACCGCTACGATCGATGTTCCCGCCAAACGTGAGTTATGAAGTGTAATCCATTTTCTGCAAGCAGAAGCACGTAGTGCCACTGAAATCCATCGCTAAATTGAGTACGGGAATGATGTAGAAAATTTAGAGGAGAGTGAACTGACGTCTACCTTCTCAGTACTCAGTAACTTAATGATAAACGTAACATAATATTGCAAATGTGTTTATTAACAAATTTAACCCTTATTAACAATAAATAATGTTTTTGAATGATAATTAATGCCTATTAACGGTACTTGAATTCAACAATACAAATGGAGTGTTTTTTGCTACCAATGTGTTTCATAGAAAATTTTAATGCTAGTAGAAAAGTATTGCTCGAAGCTCTTGATCTCTGGAAGATGAAGTAATGCTGTGGGCTGGAAATTGAGTATAATTCCATGCCTAAAATGATATTGTACTGATGTAGGACATGTTATCAGCTCATCCTGGTCTCTTAGTCCAGGTCCAGCTCTACCTAGAGTGCTGTGTTTGCATTCTATACTGATTTTGTACTGGTATATGGATTTGTAAACAGAATGGCGTACAATTTTTGCATTTATTACTGAATTTATTCTAACAGTTCGGAGATATACTGTATTTGTATCGATAATGTGTGTATCTATGACTGGATATCAAACCTTAGATCATACAAAGTAACATCCAAAAGCAACCAAATTTTTTCATTATTATTCACTGGTATCTAAAATACCAGTTACACGCATAAGATAGATGTTCTTAACTATATCTCACGTATCGCATGTATGCAATTCGTATTCTGGAAACACGCCAACTATGCGTCGTAAAATCAAGGTAACACACCAGAGACATGTCGTAACATCGACCTAACACACAAGTGACGAGCCTTAAAGTTAACGTAACTCACCGGTGACGTGTCCTAAAATCAACGTAACTCACGCCAGCAACATGTCGTAAACCCAAGACGTTATTCTAGCGGAATTTCTAAGCAGACGGAGATCCTGGAGTCGATGGCATTCTACATCGTACTCCACATCAAAGAGCTTTGCCTTGTAATTACCTTAAAGGTAAAGGTAGGTGCCCCAAAAACTCCGAGGTAATCACCTCCTTATCAGGTGCGTTTACCCTGCTGTGGTAATTATTTCCCGGGGTAATGAACACCGGAGGCTAACAATGCCTATTGGGTAAAAACAAGCTTAGACATCGAAGTGGCGGCTACAGTAGCACGACAAAGCGAGAGTTTGGGGAAAAGTGAAGGTCCAGTGAAAATCTCGAGAAAAGAAGGGTAAAGTGGAAACATGGGGCAAAATGGTGTAAAGTGAAATTCTGGGGTAAATAAATATCAAGGCGAAAACTAGGATAAAATGAGGGTAAGATGAGAGTTTGGGATAAAGTGACAGTGGTGTAAGCTAAGGGTGAAGTAGTAGTTTAAAGTAAAATATATTCGTGACAGTTTTACTAAAATTCCGTGTTTTTCAGAATTTTCTCGACCAGAGTTGAATAAATAGCTAAAAATTCGAGTGCATACTCTGTCATACAAACATAAAAATTATGTCTTGCTCTGCCATACACACATCAACATTATGTCTTGATCTGTCATACATACATAAACATTGCATCTTTATCAGTCATACATACACAATGATCATGTCTTACTCTGCCATTCATACATCATGATTATGTCTTACTCTGCCATACATACATCATGATTATGTCTTACTCTGCCATACATACATCATGATTATGTCTTACTCTGCCATGCATACATCATGATTATGTCTTACTCTGCCATGCATACATCATAATTACGTCACGCTCTGCCACACATACATCAACATCATGTCTTGCAATCATCGCAATCATTTGGACATGACGTGTAGGTGAGCATAGTGTGTTGTGAACGCGATATTTTTAGAACAAGTAGGACGCTGATGACATGAAGCCAGAACAACAAACCACTCAACATTCAAGTATACGTCAATATATTACCAGAATCATAATCTAAATACTGGATTCATTCGTTGGAGTCATAAAACGTTTCTGATATTGAGGTTTCAGATGTATTCTGAAGTCTCTAATATTGAGGTTTCTGATGCAAGTGATAATTATCTACATTTCTGTTCATGTTATCTACATAGTTTGCTTCATATCACTGATTCAAAAAACTCACTTTCGAAAATGTGCATCGCTCGGAAGACCAAGTCCAATACAACGTACAGAAATTGTTCTTCTCCTCCTGTAACAAGCTAACAGCAACAAGCTTCAATTCCTCGCAATTAGCAAGGTTTCACAACTGAATTTTAGAGTAGAAATCTGTGCAAAATGAACGCAGGCATCAACATATATCCGTTCTCGTCATGGCAGATGTATAACTTCTTAAGAATAAAGAGAAAAGCATTCCGTAACAGTACACAATACGAAGCATGTCACACGACATAGTTATCGATAACCAATAACACGAGAGGAAAGCATTAGAAAAAATAACTTACAAGTAACAAACAAGAAAACAAGTAAGTGCAAGAAATCACTTTTCAGTATGTCACAAAGCATTTCTCTAACTTCAGTGCTGAATTAACTAAAGCGTCGTGTATTTCTCTAACTTTGGTGTTAAGTTAACTGCAACACCATGCATTTCTCTAATTTCAGTGCTGAATTAACTGAAATACCATGTATTTCTCTAATTTCAGTGCTGAATTAGCTACAATACCATGTATTTCAGCCAGTTACCGTAGAATTACTAAAATTTTAACAGTCTTACAGCAAGATCGGTTCAGCAAAATGCAACAGGATTATTAATAAAGAATTATCTACAGTGGAAACATAACTGTAGGAGTCAGTTGCTATTTTCAGCCAATACGATTTCAGAGGAGCATCACAAACGCAGCCTGTAATCTTCATCCAAGAGACAAATTATTAAGTAAATGCATGGAAATATTGATTAAAGTAGTATGAAACTTCAGATTATACGTTGTACAGAACCATCAAATTAGTATTGTAGCTTGTAACCTCGATAACAACATATTGTGTAGGAAAACTTATTGATAAAATACATTATAAATGCCGATGATGGGAAGGGCACTAATAGCTTCTTGCAGGACAAAAATTTTCAGCTAGTTTTAAACGACCAAAAGACTATAAAGAAAGAAGTTAGGAATCTATTTACAGTATAGACTCAACTGATCTAAAGTGTGCTGAGGGTTGTATAGATCGAAGTTAAATAACTATTCATAGTACGGATATCCAATACTGACTTGAACCCTAAGTTTCGTATATCGAAGTTAACTATTTACTAGACACCGACACTAAGATACAACTTTATACAGAAGAAAGTAAGAAAGTAGTTGACTTGACAACCTTATGATGTGGGCCAGACTATGTACGACACTCTGGGAACTAATTACATGTTGTAAACTACACTGACTGGAGCTGAAGCCCCGACATGAAAGCCAGGCTCTTTGCTCCTCAGGCAAGGAACAACATACAGTATCTCCCAGCAAGATTGAGAGCGTTATTTTCTACGTGCAAATTGCTTAAAGACTTGGGATCGATTTTGAGCAGGCCATCGAGGCAGATAATTATTTCAGAGACGAACGTTGTACTGAAAATTACCGAGGCCAGAAGGGGGGCACGAAAGTGAGGGTAACATTTCATACGTTCATGCAGAAATTCTGCTAGCTGCTGTAATGACAAGCTTAGGACATACGTAAGCGTCGATCATAAGTAACATTGTTCGAAGGCGCTCATTGAAAAAGTTGTAAAGAATGTTTTATGGAGTAGTTGAATAGAATAGAAAATAATATGGCAACAGAAACAAGCAGTTTGGTCCATTCTTAGTTTGCTACCCAAATCCCACGTCATCTAAGTAGAGGTATTAATCACACGCATGCATCTTAACCAAGCACAGACATTTAAGTCACAGAGCAGCAGTAATAGTAATATAGCAATAGAGTTGTATAAAAAAAGTAGAAAACAGAAATCAATAGAATGAAAAGTAGTACAACCTACGAGTTGACATACCCATTTAAATATTGACTAATCGGTTCATTCCTGCTGCTATATTCCATTCCGTTCCATTCCGTTCCATTCTGTCTACTGTATTCTAACAGAAGCTTTGCAGAACTTCAGTCGCTCAGAGTACATCACCCCTCAGGTCTCACAACTCTAATACCAGTCCATCTGTTACGTCAGGACAAAGACAACGAGCTGAACAAGGATTCACTCACTGCAACAACCCAATAACAGCTTTGATGGACGAGAGATGGTCGATCCAGCCTAGAAAATTTTATCGGGAAATATTTGCGAGCGTTCCACTATCATGACTTGGAATGCTTGCCCTGGATAAGCTGTTACAGCGTCAGTAAAAACAGAAAAACGTAGTTCTATTAAAGCAGAAATTCCAATATGAAATTATTCCAGTAGGTTTACTGCCCCAGATGATGCTTTTGAAAAATATTTTCTGCTTGACCGAACGGAATAAATTTTCTCAAAGCCGATCATAAAGGCAACAATGAGAGCAGCAGTGAAGTCAACATTGAAGGCAGCAGTGAAGTCAACAAAGAAGGCAGCAGTGAAGTCAACAATGAAGGCAACAGTCACTGCTGTTGACGTAAAAGTACGCCGTGCGTGATCGCCAGCTCCAGACAACTGCTGTCATTAACGTGAACGTTATTCTCTTGAAAAATTCGGTGTCGGTCGATACCAGCACAAATTGTGACGATTAGCGCAACCGTACAGCTGACAACAGCCGTACAGCTGAAAACAACTGTGTAGCTGGCAACAGCTGTGCAGCTGCCAACAGCTGTGCAGCTGGCAACAGCTGTGCAGCTGGTAACAGCCGTGCAGCTGACTACAGCCGTGCAGCTGACAACAGCCGTGCAGCTGACTACAGCCGTGCAGCTGACAACAGCCGTGCAGCTGACAACAGCCGTGCAGCTGACAACAGCCGTGCAGCTGACAACAGCCGTGCAGCTGACAACAGCACCGGCCGAACTTCTGAAATGCAGGTGTTATTTTCCAGGGCTTTTTAACAGAAGAAAATTATTAAGTGATGTGTAATTTTGCTTCGAGTTACGGTATAATTTAGCTGTACGATGCGCTGGAAAATTATGCGTTGTAAAGTAAGTTGTAAAACACACGGACTTTATTTTCTGGTGGATTTCCATAGAACAAAACGGCTGAATTATCTGCAGTTTTCGATGAGTTACAGCATGATTTAGCCTGCTATGACCTAAATAATTATGAATAATAAAGAGTTACAGCGGAAGATTTCCTACAGAAACATATTTGTCCAGCAACTTGTAGGTAACAGTGTTGTTCTGTATTAACTAATTAGCTTAAATAATCAATAAACTACCTAGAGTAACTAATTAACTGATAATTACTTAATGTATCTTCTAGGCTAAACAAAGACGTTCGTGTGAGGCGAGTACAAAGTAAATACGTTTGTGAACTATTTGTTAGGAAATTAGTGAATTAGTGTGGTAGTGAATTATTGCGTTAGTGAATTATTGTTACTGAATTAGTGCCTTAGGTAATTATTGTGTTACTGAATTAGTGCCTTAGTGAATTAATGTGCTTAAATTTTGCCATGACGCCATGTTCAATTGCCAGCAGTAGCATTAATGGATCTATTTAATTCCTAGCAGCGATGTCAATAGACAAATTTGAACCGCAAAGTTTAGACATCAACTGGTAAATTTTATCCCATATGCGTGCAACAATGGAAAGATTTAATTTCTCCGTAAAAATAACTGGTAGACTTCAGTTTGCAGAAACTGGCATCAACTGAGAAACTTTAATTCCTAGTATCAGATAATAACGGGTCGATTCAATCCCTAGTATCATATTTTCGGACAGATTCAATACCCAGGAACATAAATGAATAGGAAAATTTTACTCTCAGAAGTAGACATGGATGGATTTATGCATATTATTTCCAGGAGTAGACATCAGCGGGTCGATTTACTTCATGTCAAACTTCAGATTAACGCGTTGCAGATTAACGTTCATTGTCCCATACATTCTCTTTGAGAGCACATCATTAGTCAGAGACCGCTGCTCCTGCGACGCCAAAATTGGACTACGTTTGACTAGGACATTTTGGAATTAATTTCACGCAATCTTGACTCCATCGTGAGTTGTGGATTTGACGTTACTGTGACTGAGTCTCTTTTTCGCTTAAACTTTTTATTAAATGTACGAGTTGCAGTCCACAATTACAACACTCAGGTGAATCCTCTTCAATATTAATAGAGGAGATGTTATAGGAAAGACTGGCTCGTCTGATCATGCTGAACAAACTTGCAGGCGTCTCTCAGGCGTGTCGTGAAGAGTGGAGTAAAAAACAGACAGCAGAACTCAAGACTGAATATCAGTTTTCGAAGTCACAGAAACTTGAGTGCCGGACTCGAAGTGTCTGATCCAATATGACGGTGATGTTGTAAACTGGATTACCATGTCATCTGCAAATTCTGTTTAACTTTCACTCAGGAAGAGAAAATCGAAAGTTATGACGAAGCCAACAGGCACCGCAACTGAAAGACTTTAGACATCGCCCACGAAGGACTTTAGAACAAATAAATGAACTTTATATCCTATATATCATACAGTACATGTATTGGCACAAGCGTTTCAAATTTGAAACACTGATATCGTAGAACTTTTCATACTACCAGCAACGCCTGTTCCCTTTCTCTGTAGTGACTTAAAGTAGAAGCTCGTAGGGGTGCTAGATGAGTTTGATGATGAATAGTCATAGCCAGGCCTCCCGCATAGCAAGCAGAAGAAATCAAATACAGCGAGAAGATTCAAACTTAGGACCTTTGCATCACAAGCTAGAGTTACTCGCCACTTGACTACGGTGGCAGCAATTCAGATTTACACGCAGATTAATTTGATTGCGCTCTGCAGCTTTTGGTCAATGGATTTTAGCGTTTAGAAACAATCTAGTCATGAGATTGCCCAACTCAACTGCTAAAATGACACGAAATATCATGTAATATGGGGAAAAACTTCGAGAATTTCCAAGCCAAAATGTTAGACTTTGTAAAATCTGGTAAAAAATCTTGGCCTCAGGTATCCCTGTATTATTTTACTTGATGGCAAACAAGCTTCAGTTAATGATGTCCTTGACAACTTTTGTCCCAGTTCTCTCGTCTTTGGAAATCCTTTGTCACAATAAGCCCTTGCGGCTCAGCTTCTGTTTGAACATTAGGTCATCATCCTTTTGAACATTGGGTCATCATCCTTTTGAACATTGGGTCATCATCCTTGTGAACATTGGGTCATCATCTTTTTGAACATTGGGTCATCATCCTTTTGAACATTGGGTCATCATCCTTTTGAACATTGGGTCATTATCCTTTTTAACATTGGGTCATCATCCTTGTGAACATTGGGTCATCATCCTTGTGAACATTGGGTCATCATCCTTGTAAACATTGGGTCATCATCCTTCTGAACATTGGGTCATCATCCTTCTGAACATTGGGTCATCATCCTTTTGAACATTGGGTCATCATCCTTTTGAACATTGGGTCATCATCCTTTTGAACATTGGGTCATCATCCTTCTGAACATTGGGTCATCATCCTTCTGAACATTGGGTCATCATTCTTTTGAACATTGGGTCATCATCCTTGTGAACATTGGGTCATCATCCTCTGAACATTGGGTCATCATCCTTGTGAACATTGGGTCATCATCCTTCTAAAAAATAACTGGTGTTGAATATCCTAATATGTTTACATGCACAGAAGTTTCACAAAAAAACTGATCCCTAAGTTGAAATGTTAAGAATTTGCTAAATAATTATCTGATTAAAATGTTCTTTTTCAGTTCAATGAAGAAAATTTAGTTTCTGTCTTGAGACCAAAAAAAATGTCTTTATGAAATCAAAGCTTAAGGTACTTAACAATTGTTCTCGATTATTAAAAATTCAATTGAAAGAACATCAATTTCGAATAATTGATGCACTTTGAATAAAAAAGTTGGCTCTTATTTTCTTATTTCCTGGAACTGTGAACGAAGGCGTAACCAAACAAATGTTGCTTCCATTTCAGACCAACGGATGAAATTCTCCATTTTTTGTCAATGACATGAAGTGACATACCATAGATTTTTTGTGGGATGGACTAACAAACCGCCAGATGGATGAAGAGACGGACAGAAGGACAGACGGATAGACGGACAAATATACAGACGGACAGACGGATATACGGACAAATATACAGACGGATAGACAGACAAATATACAGACGGATAGACGGACAAATATACAGACGGATAGACGGACAAATATACAGACGGATAGACGGACAAATATACAGACGGATAGACGGACAAATATACAGACGGACAGACGGACAAATATACAGACGGACAGACGGACAAATATACAGACGGACAGGCGGACAAATATACAGACAGACAGACGGACAGACGGACGTTTCAAGGCCTCAACTTCCCAGCCATGTCCGTCAAAGGCTGAGTTGGCAGATTTTCAAGGGTCACTTCAGTTCTGAGCTTCAGGCTCCAGGGGCAGGAAAATAAGGCAAGTTTACCTGTACAAAAGCCTTCTATTCTGAGAACATTTCATTTTTCTAAAATTTCGCTACGATCGTTGTCGGCAGCGTCAAAAAGACTGAGTTGCTTTGCCCACATGCGCAATAGGATCCTGAATAACCTGGATTTTGGATATTCTGGATATTGTGAATTCTGGATATTGTGAATTCTGGATATCCAGCATATTCTAACTTCTAGATATTCCTCACATTCCGAATTCCGGATATTCAAGATATTCTGAATTTTGAGATTACGCATCTACTGAATTCTAGACGTTATGGATTCGGGGTATTGGGAAAATTTTGGGTTCTGGAGATGTTGAATTCAATATTCTGAGCAGTCTGGAGCCTAAATATTTCGAACATTTCTAATTTTGAATATTTGGGGATCTGAAAATTCAAGATTCTGAGTACATTCAGCATTTCAGATTCTAAATATTAAGAATCTTAAATATTCTGGAAAATTTCAATTATTCATGTTAAAAATATTCTCAATTCTGGGGGTTCAGGATAATCCGCATTCTGGATGTTCAAGTATTCCAGATTCTGGAGGTTTCGGATATTCCAGATGATAGATAGTCCGAATAATACAGGTTCTGGATATTTTTCAGGATGTCCTACGGACTGGTGTTTGTGGTAAAAGCATGCAAACCGCCAAAGCGGCTTAAATTTTTTCGCTCCCATAACCCAAAAATAAAAATAAAAATTCGTGGAACAGGAAGTTGCGTAAATTCTTTTAATTTTAAAGGCTTGAAATTCACAAAATTCTTTTAGCAAATGACCGTTGCGACTGAATTGGGGTAAACGGTAAAGCGAATAACTCAGTAAAGTAAATAACTCAGTCAGCAAGTCAAGTGAATAACTCAGTCAACACCTGATGGTTGGAATTCGGTCACCCGATGGTTGTACGATGTCAATTCAATGATGATAAATAACGATGGTCTGTGTATAAAACTCGACGATGACAGTCAGAGACAGTCAGTGACTACAGCAGTCGCGCACGATCAGCCGATGGAAAATTACACGGAAGATAAAATTGCCCATCATCGCATGAATAAAATCAACCCAGGTCACTATTAAGAAAATGATTGATGTCAGCCTGTGAAGAAAGAACAATCACAGACGACCTTAGAAAAACAATGATCAGTATCAGCCTGTTGAGGCAAAAGTCATCACGCAAAGCTAAAAGAACAAAAAAACACATCAGTCAAACTGAGAATTCAGTGAAGTTGTGGAGGGATGTGGTGGTCGATGAAGCTTCGTATGACTTATTTCTTCCCCTCTAACATTCTGCCTACAAGCCTGAATTTCTTCGTTCTAATCACGTCGACCTCTGAATCGTGTTTGCGCTCTGCAGGAAACTGGGAGCTTGTGGCCTGGCTTTGCCAAGTGATGCATAAATAATTTCAAGAATAATGACTCTGGAGCTTCTGCATAGAGTCACTTCATCATCAAATCAAAGGGTCGTGCTTTCAGTGCTGTGTAGTGCTGGATCATACGCAGCGTGGGACACATGAAGCGTAGCGTGCCACAAGGGCGAAGACGCCATAAACAAGTTTCGAGAAATCTCCATACTAAGTTTACTAAGCGTAGATTCCCGTAACATAATTATGTACAGTCATATCGGTGTGTTCTTGGTAAAATTTTGTAAGTTAACTACTAAATCAAGCTCGGCTGTTAGATCTGGGACCATAGAAAAATAATTTTTTTGCTGGTGACATATTTGCTAGCATCGAAATTGCTAAGAAGAGAACACATTAGACAGTGAAATATACTTGAGAATAAAATGAGAATTTGAATTATATCACTCATCATTTGTCTACTTCACCTAACCGAAGAAAACTCTTGCATCACTTGTGCTTACTCTACAATGTTGTTGAGCTTACAGAGATATTTATAGGTATTATTAGTATCTAGGATACAAGCTCATTGAGGTCAATACTTGTACGACTGATCAGCTTCAGGGCACAACTGGCAGTATTGTATCAAGGATACAAGCTCATTAAGCTAAATATTAAAACCAGCTCTCCTGTGAAAGTAGCTTGACTCACTCATTCCAGTCCATTGTGTTGAACAAAAAGTGCTTCATGAGGCTAGAACTGAAGCCGTTAAAAGTAATATTATAGGACATAAAAGTGTGTGTCAACTTTTGATATCACTATAAATTTAGAACAATATTTTATAGGGATTCTCTTAGAACTTTTAGACGAAATACGACAGACCAGTTCAAGTTACGAGTGAACAGCAACTAGCAGTTAATACTGTGTGTGATCTACCCTCATTGAAACACAACTTGCTTCTATCATCGAAACTTGAAACTGAATTTTCTTACAGTAGTTGGCGATTTTGATAATGATAGTTTTTACATGTCAATAGTGAACATTACACTGATAGTTACTGGCATATAAATTAATAATGGATATGACAGTGATAGTTACAAGCATAAATATCAATAGTGACCGTATGAGTGATATTTACTAGCATGCAGATCAATAATGGATATTACAGTGACAGGTACTAGCGCGCATGTCAGTGAAGAACATGGCACTATTGATCGCTAATAAACACTTCAATTATGAACATGATACTAATAGTTACCTATGATCATGGCAGAGACAGCTCTTCAATATAAATGACATCGATTTCTATTGAAATATTTTATATGTTTTTTGTTCAAATTCATCAACAATTCAGTGACTAATTACCTGACGTCTACTCAATTCTTTTGTGTATTACCTGCGCTGATCCAACAGCACCCTTGCATTGCAACTCTATTTCCAGCCCAGAAGACCCCGCTAAACTGGTCTAATTTTCCAGCCCAGGAAACCCCGCTAAACTGGTCTAACTTTCAAGCCCAGAAGACCCCGATAAACTGGTCTAACTTTCCGGCCCAGAAGACCCCGCTAAACTGGTCTAACTTTCAAGCCCAGAAGACCCCGCTAAACTGGTCCAGCCTCTCTGAAGTTGCAAAATCAATCGACTAACAGGTTTTTGAATTCCAACTCGAGATTCTGAACTAATGATTCCTACGAGTGATGCATTGGAACGCTCGGTTTACGAGCTTCTATTTCTCTTTAGGTACAGTATTAAAACCCTGCAACTGCTGTACTTTGTGCTTCACAATAAATATTCTACAGCATGTAATTGTTGTACAAAGTACTTTTCCATATATATTCTACTGCCTGAATCTGCTGTGCATTATACTTCACAATAAATATTCCACGGCTTGTAATTGTTTTACATGGTGCTTTTCAATAAATCTTCTACTGCTTGCAATTGCTGTATGTACACTGTACTTCACAATAATATTCTACGGCATGTAATTGTTCTATATATTACTTCGCCATAAATATTCTACTGCCTGCAACTGCTGTATGTTGTAGTTCACAATAAATAATGTAGTTTGTACCACTGCTGTGCAGTGCAGATCATGATATTTAATTTCAAGCGCAGGCAAGCTGGGGCGGTCGTTCTGTCAGCGTTAGAGAACAAAGAATAATTTAGCTAAAAGAATAACGAGTTATTATTTCATTCATGGTCTGTTTCATATTCTTTTCCACGAAATAATAAATATATTTAATAAATCTGCAGCTTTAGGCCAATTGGAATGCATGCAT
>VCRD01000845.1:157282-175302 GCA_006783055.1 Trinorchestia longiramus
AATAAACATAAAAGACATCCACTAAAATCTTTGCACAAAACTTTTCGTTTTATAGTCATTCTACACGCAGGATATTGAAGAAGCTTCTACAAGGACGTTCAGATTTCGCTTAGCCTTTACCTACATAATTCATGCTCAAAAAGTTATGTTATTATGTACTTCGCTGTGCATCAAAGTGCACTTATCCAAAAACTCTCTTAGCAAAAATAAAAGAATTAAATCTTCAAAGAGCTGCTTCCAAATGGCCTAAAATGAATTTAAAAGTCATTTCTAAAACTAAATTTGTCCCCATTGACGATTTGCACTTTAATAACGTGGCTATCCATTCGTGTACAAATACATGCTCGACTTTATTCATTCGTATACAAATACATGCTAGACTTTATTTATATTGTGACACGTGAGATCAGTTGGCAGATTTGACATGATTTTTATGGCACATGAGGGGTGCGTCCAGACACAGTCACTGCTTCCTGACACAGACACACCAGCGTCGACACGAGGCAAAGTCTATGAAGAAAATTGTTCAGTCAATTTTCAAGCAAGAATGAAACTTCTTACATTTCATAAATATTTGTTTAGCTTAAATGAGCCCTGGAATATTAATAAAAAGTGACAATAATAATGACAATAAATATTAATAAAATTCATAACAAATAAAACCATAAATATCACTCCTATTACTAATAATAATTTTTATACCGATATTGCTTGTAACAATAACATTGATTATTAACCCTGCAACACTGAACCTGAGTATATGTAGACGTCACTAGCCTCGAGCAAACTGTCCCCATGTTCAGTGCTTCAGAGTTAATAAAAGTAGTATAATAACAATAATAATATCAACAACAACACAAACAAAAATCATCTCAGAAATGTGCCATACACAGAACAATTGCAGATTGTGAAGCGAGTGTAAAAGTAACGAAAAAGTTCTCATAAATACCTTTGGATTCAATTTAGAACTGTTAATGCAATTCCTTCATAATAACTGACATGGTTAGAACTGTCAGTACACCTTCATGTGTGAATGTAACCGACATCCACGCGCCCTGCAACTCTTAAACGTGTTACCGATATCCACGCGCCCTGCAACTCTTTAAATCAACTTAAAAATTGTCATCTTCAATTTTAATCAAGACTTCCAAGATGTTTTCGTCTACGTTATCGTTTTTTCGTTCATTAAACTGAAAAATACGAGGTCCCAATCTTCGAATTTTTTGTCGATATCTCCGACTCGCGATTCCCCATGCACCTTCTTTAATATTCAATTTTTCTTCAATTTCTGAAAAAATCCTATTTCATAATGTGAAAATAATTTTCTAGAGCAATCAAGGAGAGTGATTTTATTGCGTCGAGCAGAACACCGTACACTTCACACAAAACAGCTCTGTCTTCAAGGAGCTCCACTGAGAACAATTAGAATAGAATGTGGCAACAGGAACGAGCTGTTTGGTCCATTCTTTTAGTCCATTCAATTAGTCTATTGAGAATAATTAATCTATTGAGAACAATAGGTTTATTGAGAACATTTAGTCCATTGAGAACTATTAATCTATTGAGAAGAATAGAATAGAATAGAATGAGGCTATAGGAACGAACCTTTTGGCCCATTCTTGGGTCGGATAATTACTTCGATAATTATTCGGTTGTTTACCCAAGTCCCATGCCGTATTTCTAGCCGCGTCAACCATGTCGGCAGCGGGATTCGAACCCGGGTCTTTCCGCTCTCAAGCAGATTCGCTCACCAGTCGACCAAGCTGGTGATAATCAATCGAGAGAAATTCAATCAATTCAATCGAGATCAATCAATCAATTCAAATCAATCGAGAATTAATCAATCGAGAACAATTCGTCCATCGAGAACAATTCGTCCATTGATAACAACTAGTCCACTGAGAACAATTAGTCAACTGAGAACAATTAGTCAACTGAGAACAATCAGTCCACTGAGAACAATCAGTCCACTGAGAACAATCAGTCCACTGAGAACAATTAGTCCACTGAGAACAATTATCCTACTGCGAACAATTAGTACACTGAGAAGAATTAGTCCATTGAGAAGAATTAGTCCATTGAGAACAATTAGTCCATTTAAACTAATCAATTTATTGAACTAATTAGTTTATTGAAAACAACTAGCTTTCTTGTTTATGGGCCAACTGTTGTAACTATGTAGTATGCCAAGCATCAGTATTTGAATGAAAAGATGTTGTGCTTCTTGTTTCTTTTTATCACAGACAGAAAAATAATTCATCAACTGTTATAAAAAATCATTATTATTGAAAACTTCATTACTTCACGCAAAAGCTGTAGCTGTTTGTCCAGCGTTCAACTTAAAATTACTTTAGACTTTAGAATAGAAAAAAGGCAAAAGAAACAACCTGTTTGCCCCATTCTTAGTTTGTTACTCAAGTCCCATGCCGTTAATGCTTTACCATCAAAGAGCAATTCCTTATACTACCATTTTGTATGGAAATTATTTTAAGATATACTGTTTCATCAAAAAGCTGCAATTATTTCCTCAGTCGTTTTATGTCTAAATTATTAAAACATTTACTATTCTATCATATAGCAGCAATTATTGAAGGAACAGTTCTACATTCAGATTATATAAATCTTTATTCATTATATTTTAAGATGAACAAACGGGGTGAGGAACACGCACAAAAGAAGACTGATTGACCGATGGTCGGAATTTCTTTGTTATTCTTTAACGTTAGAATTTAGCATCGTAGAAATTCGCTTTGTGAGGCTTGTTTCCAATCAATCATTATTGTTCCCTGCTAATGAATACCTTCACCTGAATACCGGCCAGAGATAACTTCTTCTTTAATATTCAACCACGCATGAGAGAAACTTCAGCAGCAGCAGCAAGAAATGCTTGTAATATTTTACAGTAAGAGCAGAAACCACACAACTCTTTGATATTAATAGAATCATACCCACAGAAACTGATACATACATTATTTTATTGCACGTTAAATTTTCTGTATACTCAAAGTGAAATCAGTAAAGTGATCAAATTAAACGAAATTAAATCCTACACAAAGAATTGTTACTTCATAATAGGGCTGGAAATATACAGGGTGAGGCAGAATGATCTGACACATTTAACCTACAAATTTAACCTACAGATGTGTCAGATCATTTTGCCTGACCCTGTATAAGGGATTCATTCGTCTGTAAGTTTCCACGAACCATCGTTATTTCCTCATGAAAGAAAATAAGAATCATTTTTAAACAAAACACGTGGACTTGTGTATTAGCCTCACCGGGGGGGAGAAGTGGGGGCCTACATATTTCATACACAAAAAATAATAATAAAATAAATGACATTTTTCCTCTATATAGATTGAATTCGATCAAAATTCTCAAAGCCGCGCCAAGATAAATCACAAATATTTATCCATGCCATTTTTGAGACTTCGAAAGTGGATACAAGTAATGAAACCAATGTACGTGCGAGCAATCACCGTTCAATCACTTCAACCCATCAGCTTTCATCTATGTCACATAATTTTGTAGAAATTTTCATATTAGTTGTATGTGTGTCGCTCCATATGCCCAGTAACAATACCAAGTCTCGAAGCTGATCAGTAGTACAAGTATTTACCTCAATGAGCTTGCATCCTAGATACTCAAAATACTGTCAGTTGTGCCCTGAAGCTGACCAGTCGTACGAGTATTTACCTTAATGAGCTTGTATCCTAGGTACAGAAAATACTGTCAGTTGTGTCCTGAAGCTAATCAGTCGTACAAATACAGTTATCGTGAATAAACTCTCCCTGTAAGATCGAAATGAATGAATGGGCAGTAGTGGAACGACTCTTTCAGAGCTTCGATCCCAATCCCAATCCCAATCCCAATCCCAATCCCAATCCCAATCCCAAATCTCTGCCGGAACCTTGATTGAAAAATCAAAAAGCAACGTTAAGCATAACTTCTTCTAGAAAATGTATTTTGATTTTTTGCTAAATAACTCGTGCTGTTTACAAGCTGTGCGTATTCAATTGATATGAATTTGATAGTTTAATTTCTTTAAGCTAACCAGGTGAATTATCCATTCAAAAATTGTATTAATAAATTTCCCGATTTTTCAATACGATAAAGATTTTTAAATTAATTGAAACATTTCCAATTTATATAAATAAATTTCTCTGAATGCATTTGAATTACGTTACTTGATTGTAGGAGCATAGACCGGATGTTCTCATTCATCTTTGGGATGACAAACTCATGAAAAGCAAGGCATTCAAGCGCCATGAGTCAGAAAGTAATGTTGTTCATCAGGTTACCCTCCAGCATGAATACTAAATGGCAAATTCTTTAAAAAAAGGTCCAGTCTATAACACAATCTTGAAAATTCATATTTGTGCCATAAAGATATTCAACTTAAATTAAAATGTTAAACGAAAATTAACATATTCAAGTCTCATTAATTTAGTCGTAAATTTAGATGACTTATTTTCGCGTGTTTGAATACTGTGCTATTAATAAAATTTTGATTATCTTTAATTCAACATCCTTAGTTTTCCACTTAGTGATGACATAAGATTCTATTTTTAATATCCTTAGTTTGTAGCACTGTAGGGACCAATAATCAGGATCACTATTTATAATTAAATATAAAATAAAGAAATTTACTTATTATATATGTGTGTCAAAAATATTTATTTACATAACATTTAAACCAATTAGTTAATAATCTGCTACACGAAATGTGGTTTGGCTCAATTTCTACCTATTTTCACATGAAAATTATAGACACGAGCTGCAAGTAATAATTACTTAAGACGCACGCATATTCATTCCACAGACTCAAAATTTTGCAATCAAGAATTACGATTTCGAAGTATAATTTCATTGGAAGACATGGCTTCATCAGTCATAGATGATGACACAATATTGGTTTTGCATTGCAAATGAAGTTCAAATGGAATTCTAACAAGAAACTAACTTATTAAACTTAGACGTCAATATTCTATCAATATTATGTGTAAATATTTCATTAAAATTATACAACAATATTCGATCAAACTTGTTCGACAATATTTCATTAAATGCGTTACTATTCGATGAAAATTATTCCCTAGTATTTGAACAAAATTAAATGTTTATCCCCAGTGTTCAGTGAGTTTTAGTTTAGCATACCATTTTAACTAAGATTCAGTTGATATTTAATGTTGATCAAAACTGACAAATTAACAAATAATTCAAAGGTAAAAATGACCACAGAAATAATTCACAGAAGAAGAAGAAGACTAGTCAAGTGAGCTCGCTACAAAATTTCATTCAAGTAAAAACATCGGCACAGAACTTTTCCATGGGCAATGCGAAGAAAACTGTTCAAAAATATAGACTAGGGAAATTAATTCGAGTCTTAAAGATATAACTTGAAAGATTTAATTGAATTCTAAACTCTTCCCTATCCGCATAAAACACTAAGAAATATTTGAAAAGCAGAGACATCATCAAACGATGAGCCTTCAGTTTCAAGAATGAATCGTCGCAAGTCGTCACCATTTGCAAGAAATATTTTACTGCTTTGTTTCAAAAAGCCAACGAAAATTGCTAAAAAAATTCTCTAAAAATGGTTTTAACGATGCGTCTTGCTACGAGGAATTAAAGTCCACACCGCAGTTTTGGTCTTAATGACCAATTTTTCACGGCAAGTTTCCCCTTGGCGGACTTCAAAAAGTCTGCTTTTAAGTTTTCTTGAAGTGATAGTGGCTTCCATTTTTGCCTCCATCGGGAAAAATGTTCGGTTAATTTGAAATGAAGTAAGTCGCTGTTTCAGGCGGCTGACTTCAACGCTGTGACTTCTGTAATTCAAAACGAGGTTTCAAATGTGTCAAATTTTTACTTCAAATAAAGTTTATCATTCTCCTAAATGACCTCAGATCAAAAAAATAACTTTCGGCTGCAGCAAAATTTTGCTTGTTGAGAAAATTTTAACTGGTAGTTATAAGTGAATGAGCTTTAAAGGAAATTGTACATTTGATATGCAAATGTCGCGCATATGCGAATAAAATGTATGCCATGTATAGAATGTATTTCTTATATGGTAAATACCGTTTGTTTAAACGTGCTAAGATACTGTAAACTTAACTGGACGCAGGTAAAATTTAACAAAACGATTACGTCACAAAGACTGTTCTGGACTACACACCTGCTGAAACATGCTCTAATCCCGGTCATACAGTCATAATCTGTTACCGTAGGAAATGGGTAGTTTTCACTGATGCAGAGTTAGAGCTATGAGTAAAATCCCAAGCTTTAAATCAAACAACTAGATTGGATGCGTACAACAAATTGCATGTATTTTACTTTCTCGCTAAGTGGAAAATGCATCGGGAAGAAACAATTAAAAAATGGAGTACAACTCACAGAAAATGTACTTCCAAAAGACTGTTTTCGTCTCGTACGTTTTTGCCACAACTGATCTGTTGAGATCTATATACTCGTACATGTGCATGATACGTATCTGTAAGGCTAAAACATTTTTTACAGGCTAAATCAAATACGTTTCACAGAAACTTGGCATAAAATGTCTCCCACAAAGTTAAGATAATATGTCCCACCGAAAGTTGGGATAATATGTCCCACCGAAAGTTGGGATAATATGTCCCACAGAAAGTTGGGATAATATGTCCCACCGAAAGTTGGGATAATATGTCCCACAGAAAGTTGGGATAATATCCCGCTGCAAAATATCGATGGGACAAATAATCCTAAAATATTTCTCATATATCATTGAACCCAAGTATTTGGAATATTTTTATATTTTTCCAACGCTTTTCAGACATAAAGTAAGTTCTAGTACAGGAAAACCTGCATTTGCACAGAAACTAGTCAGCGGTATAAGGGTTACTACGCTTATCGTCACCGATGCCCTCGGTTAGTTTGCAGAGCGTGGAGCTTCATTGTATCCCAGTCTAGGGTAAAAAGACTAAGCAGGACATTATTTTGTAACTAGTGTACCCAGCCGTCAAAAATGACGCCAGAGATTTTGTGAAAATACCCGTGACATCAAAAATGATGGCAAATACTGTTTGAAAGATATCAAATAAAATGACATATAAGAACGTATATATTTATATATTTAGTTTTAATTTAGTATTTCTTTAATGACAAGATTCCTAGTGAAAACTATGACACTTAGTTTTCTACTGCTGCAATTATAGTACACGAATACAATGTACACGAATCATAGGGCAATACCCCGCCGAACTCGGTATCCACGATACGGACTTGAGTATATAAGGCTCTGGATCTCTCTAATCTATACTATAATAAGAGCCGCGTCCGTCCGTCCGTCCGTCTGTCACATTCTTCTAATCGATAGCTGTGATAGCAACAAGGATAAAGCTTAAGAAATACAAGAAATCATTCTATTGCATTATTTTTCTGTGGCAATTCAATTCCCTTTCACTTGCATTATGGTACCCAGAATACACAATCGGTTTATTTTTACAAATAGAAATTTTCGTTGGACCTTTTTCTGTTGAAATTCATTATGATGCTTTGATATTTTTAATTAATAATGCGAAAAGAAATGTTTTAAATTAGTTTGACCAGTAATCTGGCTACCACTGAGTATAAAGCCAACGATTTTGGAAATTGGTTTCGTGTCATGCTCTTAAGAATAGATTAGCACTGGCGTGGATACCGAGTTTGGCGGTATATTGCGGCTCAAAAATACTGTATTCTAAGTGTTTATTACTGTCACAAGAAAAATAAGTTACCTTTGAAATAAGATTAAGCATGGAAACTCCACTCGAACGAAAAAAAGACTGAATCGAGAGCGAAAAAGAAGAGCGAGAGAAAGATTATCTCAAGAAAGATTTATAAATATTTTTTACCATCATTTTTGATGGCACGAGTACACTGCTGCAAAAAATTGAGACACACTAAAGTGCATGCTAGGATAACAACCGTGAGTGGACGCTTCTTTAATTGATAAATGCGAAAAGAAATGTTTTAAATTAGTTTGACCAGTAACCTGGTTACCACTTGGTATAAGGCCAAAGATTTTGGAAATTGAGTTATTGTTTTCGGAATTATGATTTTCTTGAAAAGCTTTAAAAAGATAATAGAGGACATTTCAGAATATAATTCCGGCAAAAAAGGCCAACATGGATAGAAACATGTCCAACCGTAAGAGAGAAGCAGCAAGACTTCGACAGCAAGAAAGACGTTGTTCGTCCGATAGAAAACTGATTCTCTTCCCAAGCCCAAAACTGATTCGTTTGGGAACAAACTAATAACGGGCATTGCACTAGTAAATATATAAACACACGATGGTCATTCTTAGTATTAGATTAGATTATTGCTGTTGAAAAGCGGAGAGGTATATCCACTTACTACAACTTAAGCTTTTAACTGCGCTCTGCCTTTTAGAAATTATATTTACCAAAGTTCTAACTGCTTTACTTCGGATTAAAATCTCATTATGCGGTAAATATCGATTGGTGAAGAGATTTCTATACTCCATTAGTAAGATCTTTTTATTATCTGAGCCCATATCTAAGCAGTAACAACTAAGATCTTGCATAAAATAACCCTATAACTAACTCTGCATTAACTAGCCCCTTTCATAACCTAACCTCGTGACCACCTCAGCAGGAATGACAATTATGCCATCAGTAGTATTCTACAATAATAAGCTCAAGAATATTACATTCAAATTAGAAATGTTATTGACAAGGCAAAGTTAGGATTATCGTTATCGTCGATATTATCGTTAAACTAGGAATATTATTGTCATCCTTGACTTCACGTGAAGCTAACTTGATCCTATTGATGCGTATGAAGATTAGTGTTCTTGCTAACTTCAAAATTAATCCTTTTCGAGAGCCATCTTAAGAGAAATTCAGCGAGGGAATATGAAGATTAATGCTGCTAGCGAGTCTTGTCAAAACTAATCTATATTTGTCAACGAGGATTACAGTTCTCCATAAGCAAACACTCGTTGTCAGAAGAGTGATTTCTCTGAAATCAAGTAACATAATACAAACCCGTGCGTAATTTAGGAAACAGAGTCAATCTTGGGAGCAGTAAAGGGTCTCTTTACCATTTCAAAAATTCATTAGAAATGCAATTGATGAGGTATTTTATTCAGATTTGTTTTATTTTATTCAGTGTTTATTAAAGATTTTAATCACATTTTTCATTTGTGTGTTTCAGGGATCCTGTTTGTGAAAGAGGTGTTGTTGAGACTTTATGAGAGGTTTTATCAGAGACTTTATGGACACCCTGTATATTAGACTTGTGAGGGAGCAAAGCTTAAAAACCGAACTTCTCTTCATTGGACTCTTCTGATCAGATCCTAACGACGTGAAAATTTCCAAGAATGATGCAAATTTTCCGTTGAGTTTTTACCGAGAAAACAATCCAAATGTCGACCTTTAAACAAAGGATGAAACCAGTTTTCAACTCTGCCTGGGAATCACAGAGAAGGACCTTTGAAATATAACCTACAAAGCCAAATCTTTCTTGCGGGGTACAAAAACTCTTCACTTTTTTAATGAGGCTCCCCTTCGTGAAGGCTAAAAATTAATCTCTGTTTGTTTCTAATTCCGGGAGTTAATGAGACTATAATCCAGCTCGTTGAAGAATTTCAAGCAATTTTTTCACACAGGAAACTTGATGATACTCGTCTGTAGTAATGCGTAATTACTCTTTGGTTTAATTAATTTTCGGTCCGTCCACGCCGTAGGCCCTTCAGGTGGTCGTAAATCCGCAGACTAATTCTAATTCACAGCTGCTCAGATATCACACGGGCAGGATTAGTATGATATCGATAATCTAGGATTTCCCTACTGTATGGGAATTACAGAGATGAGGCGTCTAAAATTTTAAAGTTATAAGTAATTAATTTGATCTCAGAACCTGAGATTATTACAGATAATCGTAAATATTCCCAGAGAAATTTTCATAGATTCTTCAAAATAATGTCTAGGTAGGACTTAAAAGCCTACACATCGGCACCATAAATAACCTGAGTCAGATCCTTTTGACATAATATATTAATGTATATGTGAGTACGTATGTATATTTAAAAGGGCTGTTTTCTTGCCAACCTCCGATGGACTGTAAAAAAATAACAAATTTACATAACATAATAATTTCATTACTAAAAGTACTGCATGGTCTTACTTATTTCTCCACATAATCGCCAAAAAAGGTTGAGGCATTTGCATATCTTGACACAAGCTTCTCGATGCTTCCTTCAATGAAGTTAGCTGCCAGTGAGGAGAGATAGATTTTGATGGGCACAGCTTCCGATCCGAGGTCTTGTACGATTGTATGCAAACCAAACATTAAAATATCTGGAAATGTTTTAGAAAGTTTACTAACCGTAAACTGTCGTTTGGTTTTGACCACCTAGTCAACACACTGAATGAAGCCTACAGTAGCGACAGACTTGCGCCGTCGTCGACGTTTTTCCCCGTATGTTGGTTCACTCTTTTTAAAATTTTTTGCCATATCCGTACACTACCCTCACTCATAAAATTGCCGTCGTATGCCATGCTCATTCCCCGATGCATTTCAGCAGTACTACGTGCTTCTGCTCCGAAAAAGTGGTTATACTTCGTAACTCACATTTGGCGGGAGCATCGATCGTAACGGCCATGTTCAATTGACTGTCCCTCGGGCAATCGGGCTGTATCTGTTTTGGTGATTATGTAGAGAAATAAAAGCAAGACCATGCAGTACCTTTCATTAGAAAATTATTACGGCCCGTTCATTTTTTTATAGCCCATCGAAGGTTGAAAAAGCAGTCTCCGTAAATAATATGTAGGCACAAAAGTTAATTTGAATTGTGTTTCCACACCTGTTGGCAACAGCTGCACAAATGTTGGATACAGCAACATGCACATTTATTTTGTTAAAATACTCGAAAAAAATGAGCTGACAACAAGGTTGGCCTTAAAGTACACATGAAATTTCAAGTACTTGTCGCGAATTTTGCACGCCACAAAGGTTCACGACACTTCATGAGTAAAAGTCAAGGTTTTTTAATCTAATTTATTTACTTCAAATTAAGTAGCAATTAAATATTTTTGTATTTAAGTGATTTTATTATCTAATTTTGACGACTTGACCGTCTACAAAACATGGTTAAGGGTTTTAAGCCGTCCCTCCAATAAAACTGGCGTCTCTTCAAGCAATTAAGGTTACCTTTAAAACTGAGGTATGCAAGAGCCAGAACATAAATAGACAACTGGAGAGAACAGCTAGTCTCAGCACCCCCACGCTCGAGTCTGTCGGTCCCTGGGGTCTAGAACCGGAATGTCAGCTCTCACCATCAGAACCGCGCTCAATCCGAATCTTAAGTTGGCGTACGCTGAGCTCCAGCGGCAAAGAGCACCGATGATCTGTGCTCCACGACTTTGGCCTCCCACTTCTTCCCGCTGCTAAATAAAAGATTCTTATGAAGTTCTACGGAATACCGGGTAAAGGTTGCTATTAATGCCAAATGTAATTCAGAGACCTAACTGCAGACGAGTAACCTACCATTGACCGCGAGGACTTATGCACTGGAAAGAGTTCGCCCGTCGCTGTCCCAAAGCTAGTAGCAACATGTATTTGTACTGTTGAAAATTAACGAATTAATTACTCTAATAATAATGGACTTAGCAATTAGAATTTCAGTATGGTGATACTTCAGATAACTTACGAATGCTTGATACAAACCTAAAAGATACGTGCTCTTTCAGTGTTTCCATCGGAAACTGCTAGGCATGTTAGAAATTTAAAGATAGACTGAAAATAGTTAAAGAAGCGTACTCCACATAGATAGTAAAGGATAGTAGTAGTTTTTACGTTTAGAAAGAAAGAGGAAATTTTAATTTACCGAGTAGAATTCTGAGTTGAGAGTCTTTTCAGACACTCATTATTAGACGAATTCACTCGCATTTAAGGAATTTTAATTAGCGTTAGACAATAGTCTAACTTTAAGTTATTTATTTAGAGTTCTAGTTAAACCAGTTAAAATATGGATTACGCGTCAGACAATTGGTGCTAAGTTGCACAACAAAACAAAATGAAAGAAACTCTATTCAAAAAACAAAATATAGGCGGGGGAAAGCAAAGAAGAAGTAGTACGTCACGTCTGCCGACGATGGAGCAGGATCAGTTTCCACCATCAGCTCGGAGCCCGACGACCTCGCTCCACACTTGCATCGAATCATTAAAGTCTGAACAGACCAGACAAATGCAATAAGGACAATTTGGGCGGTTTGGGACCGGATGGAACCTCTGAACGCGGTGGCGCTGAAACTCTTCAAAAATAATAATTACAATAATGCCCCTTACTATCCATCCGCCTCTCACTATATAGGTACTTTTGCTACTTATTCTTAGTTCTCTGTATGAATACAGTAGTTCGGAAACTACATTAATCCTATCGAAAGTGGAAATTTCGATATACTCGAGCACGGCCAAGGAATTGAAGCTACAGGAACGGACACGCAAAGTGCGGACCAGTACATGGTTGAACTCAAACTAGACGCCAGTAGCAATCGAAAAAATGTGATGGTTTTTCTGAAAGTAGAGAGAAGTAAAAAGGTATTAAAGTAAATAGAAGGAAGTGCGATGAGCTGAGAAGAAAACCAGAGAGAAGCCCAAAACTGAACAGCTGAGAGAAGCTGAATAATGCATGCAAGCAAGCTGCCTAATTAAGCAAGCTGAGTGAGCAGCTCTTGTGGTGAGTGACACTGAAGTCCTGAGTGACAACAGAGGCAGTCTAGTCTAGTCTAATGATGATCCAGTCTTTCTAAGCTAAGTATGGTGTATTTAAATATGCTGACTGTGTTTCTTTTCTACCTATCAGTTTAATTCAAATAAATATTTAAAAATGGATCAGGGTAAAAGGAAAGTTTACCTTGTTTCAACGCTTAATTTTACGTTCAATATTTCAATGAAATGGAATTCATAAAGTTTTCACTGCCCAGTGTACACTGCTCCCTCCACAGTGTGCAGTATACACTTGTATTCGAACAGGAAAAACATACAATCCTTTACAGGCACTGGGTAAATTTCCGACACGTTTCTTAACACCAATTTTTTCCTTTAAATGAATGTTCGATCTTCATTTACCAGTTTGGTCATGACAGTTTGAAATGTTTTAGCATTTTAAGCTTTACTAAAACTTAAAAAGTTATACTATAGAGCTGCAACGTTAGTAACAAACTTCTTTTCAAACCTAATTTTGGTCTCCCCGCCCCAATCGAACGATGCACGTAGAAGCACTTCCATAACAACAACAACAACTATTTAACCAGAGAATAAAACCTGTTGACACGTTGACTCCGAAGTGGTACGTATGTGGACCACTTAGGTCAGGTTCTGTAATTTTTCAGATACTTCTAGTGACTATGCATACAAAGTGAAGATTAACACCAGTCAGGCAATCGGAGGCAACGTGTTAAACACAAACTTTAACTTCACAATAAACACCTTATTTTAATCAATAAACTCGTCTTTCATGGGCATCATCATGGAGACGATGCAAAGTTAACTGTCTCCAGTCAGTCTTCTTTCATTGTGTGATGCTCAGTGGCCTGCTGTGCGAGTATGTGCGAATGGAAGCCACTTTATTGGTCATTACTGTGGAATTAGCCTCTCAAATTGTAGCTACAAGTTCACCAATTATGACAATCACAGGTAAAAGTTGGCTGCCTGGCTGATCCATAATGTACGCATACACATGCACAACACGCTTAACTTTGCTGTGTAGGTTCGAACGCCCAAAGGAAATCACACGTTTTTTTCAGTGAAAGTATTTGACAAATAGCGTGACTAGAGGAACTAGTGCTGTACAGACAGGTGATCATCAAGTAAAACTAAGCAGATTAGATAAAGTCACTAGGAGTTCTTAGAAAACGCTCGGGAGTCATGACTAACTTGTGTATGCTTTCCTGGGACCAGTAATATTTTCGGGTTAAGCGAGAGGCTACTTGGGTTACGTGAGAGGTTACTTGGGTTACATGAAAAGTTACTTTGGGTTACGTGAGAGGTTACTTGGGGTTTCGTAAGAGGTTACTTGAGGGTACATAAGAAGTTAGTTGGGTTTACATGAGAAGCTACTTAAGGTTACATGAAAAGTTACTTGAGGTTACATGAAAAGTTACTTGGGGTTACATGATTAGTTACTTGGAGTAACAAAAAAAATTGCATAGGATTACGCTTGGTGTTCTGCAAGGTTCCACTTAAAATAGAAGTGATGATATTTTTCAATTACTTCAATAAACACCAAAATATCTTTGAATGATTCAGTATCACAATACTGATCAGTACCACAAATGGTACCACAATACCATACAGTACCACAATACTCAAGAATTTATTTGATGGGTAGTAACGAATTCGAAAAACGGCGTTGCAATGCAAGGCAGGAATTTTTGACTGCAAACTCCTGATTATCTGCACAGTCACACAAGACTCACCACCACTCCACGGACTGATGTCTTTTATTCAGAAAAACATCACGTAAGTGATAGTCATCCCAGCCTTCAGCTCCTCAGCCTTCAGCTCCTCAGCCTTCAGCTCTTCAACCTTCAGCTCTTCAGCCTTCAGCTCTTCAGCCTTCAGCTCTTCAGCCTTCAGCTCTTCAGCCTTCAGCTCCTCAGCCCTAGCCTGAAGTGTTCGGGCTTCGCCTATTAAACGAAGTGCAGGAGTTTCGAGGGCATCTCACACCGCTTTTTGCCCTCACATTTGAACGAACTTTGGCAGAGTTCATCGACGGAGCCTCGTAATCCGCACAAGTTCGTGTCCCTAAACTCACGGCTTATCATTTCTGAAGAATGGAAGCTTGGACTACGCGGCCCCTGCGCTTCTTTCTCTGCGCGCACACAACTTGCTGGTTGATGCGCACACCGCTCTTTGATGTCACATTGCTTTAAGCAGTAGTAGAAGTATATGTTTAATTTGTTGTAGTTCAACACTAGACTGATGAAGGTGTGTTTAATTTGCAGTAGTTCAACACTATAGACATATGAAAAATATGTTTAATTTGTTGTAGTTCAACATTAGACTGATGAAGGTGTGTTTAATTTGCAGTAGTTCAACACTACAGACATATGAAAAATATGTTTAATTTGTTGTAGTTCAACACTAGACAGATGAAGGTGCGTTTAATTTGCAGTAGTTCAACACTATAGACATATGAAAAATATGTTTAATTTGTTGTAGTTCAACATTTGACAGATGAAGGGTGTTTAATTTGCAGTGTTTAATTTCAACACTACAGACATATTTTATCCACGTGTTTACACTACGTTTATGAACCTGTTAATAGATAGTGAGTGAAACTTTCAATCGGCTACTTGTAACACAACANCTAGACTGATGAAGGTGTGTTTAATTTGCAGTAGTTCAACACTATAGACATATGAAAAATATGTTTAATTTGTTGTAGTTCAACACTAGACTGATGAAGGTGTGTTTAATTTGCAGTAGTTCAACACTACAGACATATGAAAAATATGTTTAATTTGTTGTAGTTCAACACTAGACAGATGAAGGCGCGTTTAATTTGCAGTAGTTCAACACTATAGACATATGAAAAATATGTTTAATTTGTTGTAGTTCAACATTTGACAGATGAAGGTGTGTTTAATTTGCAGTAGTTCAACACTACAGACATATGAAAAATATGTTTAATTTGCAGTTGTTCAACACCACAGACAGATGAGAAGTATGTGTTTAATTTGCTGTTGTTCAACACTACCAAGAGATGCGAAGTAAATGTTCACATTACTGCACACCAGATGCATTGATTTTATCCACGTGTTTACACTACGTTTATGAACCTGTTAATAGATAGTGAGTGAAACTTTCAATCGGCTACTTGTAACACAACACATCACAATCACGTCACTGTTGACTTGTAATGTAATTCCTTTATTACTTTGCGCAATGATAGCAGGCCTGGTTCCCGTTTTATGTATTTAACAGTAACGCAAGGTAATGGTAACGTAAGCTAACGGTGACGCAAACTAACGGTAACACAAGGTAATGGTAACGCAAGGTAATGGTAACGCAAGGTAATGGTTACACGACGTAATGGTAACACAAGGTAACAGTAACGCAAGGTAACGGTAACGCAAGGTAACGGTAACGCAAGGTAACGGTAACGCAAGCTAACGGTAACTCGAGTTAACAGTAATGTAAGCTAATGCTAACATAACGGTAACGCAAGGTAACGGTAACGCAAGGTAACGGTAACGCAAGCTAACGGTAACGCAAGCTAACGGTAACTCGAGTTAACAGTAATGTAAGCTAATGCTAACATAACGGTAACGCAAGGTAATCGAAACACGAAGAATTGATAACACGAAGTATTGATAACACGAAGTAATGGTAACACGAAGTAATGGTAACACGAAGTAATGGTAACACGAAGTAATGGTAACACGAAGTAATGGTAACACGAAGTAATGGTAACACGAAGTAATGGTAACACGAAGTAATGGTAACACGAAGTAATGGTAACACGAAGTAATGGTAACACGAAGTAATGGTAACACAAGATAACGGTAACGCAAGCTAACAGTAACGCAAGCTAACGGTAACGCAAGCTAACGGTAACGCAAGCTAACGGTCACGCAAAATAACGGTCACCCAAAATAACAGTCACGCAAGATAACGGTCACGCAAGATAACGGTCACGCAAGATAACGGTAACGCAAGATAACAGCAACGCAAGATAACGGTAACGCAAGATAACGGTAACGCAAGATAACGGTCACGCAAGATAACGGTCACGCAAGATAACGGTCACGCAAGATAACGGTAACGCAAGATAACAGTAACGTAAGGTGACCGCGCTCGTTGTGAACTTCACCCAGCTTGTACCGGCCTGCTTGAAATGCTTTAAATAATCCCACTTGTTAACCATGTCAATTTCCCATTGTGTGTACATCATGTGCCAACATGTGTCAACATGTGCCAACATGTACGTCGCTACCACATAAGAAATCTTTCCCATCAAATCTCAAAAGCACGGAAAAATTGAAGCATTTCAAAGCATATTTCCGACACACGGCAAGACAAGTCATGAAGACTGGCATTAACGATCTTAAGAGGATAAAGGTAACCGTTAAAAAGGTGGAGGTCAAGCAGCTTGCGCTATTTTAAGAACAAAATCAGTTTTTCACAACACGGCCTAGCAACAGCCGCTGGTTGGTCTTCGTCGCATCAGAGTGCAGTTTCTTTTCCTTCATCAACCTACTCGTGTTGGAAAAATAGGGGGTAGAATAGGCCTCAACTGACAATGAGTCAAAAATCATTGGTTTTAATAAAATAAGAAGAATTAAAAATAATTGTCAATTTAAAAAATTGTAAGAAGAAAATTATAAGTTATCATTTCAAAAATATACATTACTCTTCCTAATTTTTATGTCCCACAAACATGCTTCGCTTCATGTTGCCTTTTATGCAGGC
Source organism: Trinorchestia longiramus (assembly GCA_006783055.1). Lineage (NCBI taxonomy): Eukaryota > Metazoa > Arthropoda > Malacostraca > Amphipoda > Talitridae > Trinorchestia > Trinorchestia longiramus. The sequence goes on from VCRD01000845.1 coordinate 174,740, forward strand.
CTTTACATTCCACATAAAAATATATACCTCCATTATCAGAAGAATGTATATCATCCACAGCTTCACCTAATTTCAACTGCTTTCCCTTCACTAATGACATTTTCTTACTTCTCAAAGACTACAACGAGAATTTTATTCAGTCAAATTACGAATGTTGAGACACGAATTTGTCTCAAAATAAACTAGAAAAAAGTCGTCCGAATCCTAGTATTTTTCATAAAAAATTAACTCGAACTCATTTTCTGAAATTTTCTACGGTAATATTTTCAGAGCCAAATTAAAATGAATGTCATTTGTATGCTATCAATTTGATTTAGCAAAAAATGTTAATGAAGAGTACATTTTGCATTGGGACATTACTTCTGAAGAAAATTGCTTTGAAACTGAAATAAATTCAAAAAATAATAAATAAATCTGTTACAAGGAAAATCAGACGCAATTCTGCTATCTGCACATACTCTGCTCACTGGCCTGTCTGCACATACTCTGCACACTGGCCTGTCTGCACATACTCTGCACACTGGCTTGTCTGCACATACTCTGCACACTGGCTTGTCTGCACA
>VCRD01000845.1:180712-196820 GCA_006783055.1 Trinorchestia longiramus
CTGCACACTGGCTTGTCTGCACATACTCTGCACACTGGCCTGTCTGCACATACTCTGCACACTGGCCTGTCAGCACATACTCTGCACACTGGCCTGTCAGCACATACTCTGGACACTGGCTTGTCTTGCAACACCTAGCTACAATCGCACCTTCTTGTATCCAACTCAGTGGAACAGTTTCCAACTCAGTAGAACCGTTTTCAACTCAGTAGAACCGTTTTCAACTCAGTAGAACTGTTTTCAACTCAGTGGAACAGTTTCCAACTCAGTGGAACCGTTTTCAACTCAGTGGAACCGTTTTCAACTCAGTGGAACAGTTTCCAACTCAGTGGAACAGTTTCCAACTCAGTGAAACCGTTTCAAACTAAGTGGAACCATTTCTAACTCACTAGAATTATTTCTATAACACTGGAAGCATTTTCCAACTGTTTCATTTCCCTAACATCCTTCATATGCTACACTGATGGAAAAGTACTCTTTCTCCATCTGTTATTCCAACGCCTTGAGATTTTAAAGAATAGTAAAGTTCATTCACGGTTCACACTCTTTTATTTCTCATGTAAATTGTCATAGTTTAATTCTCTCATAATGTTTTGAAAAAATACTTATTGATACGTTACGAAATTTAAAAACCAAAGACAGACACAATCCATTGATCTTACCTGATAACACATGATGTACGGCATTTCAAAATCTTTGTTTCATTTTACCCTCTTGGAGATGAACTGCAGGCATATGCACTAGGGTATAGATGGTGGACTTGGCTCTACCCACATGAGTCATCGAGTTTGTTGTGGGTATCAAAATAATGCTAGAAGTTTGTTAAACTCCGAGATAAATTACCCTGGTTTACACTAGAAAATAGAAAAATAACCCTAGATGAATTTCGGTTACTACAAATCCCATGCCATTGTCTTACTACTAATTTTACAGTAGAAGTAAGAGTGAGACATAGTAAGACGCTGCAGTATTTTAAAACAAATCCTCGGAAGTATCTTACTGATTTCCATAAAATACAGCTGATAAGCTGTGTACAATAAAAGAGTGGGAGTGTGCGGGCTGATGTTAAAAGTGTCTCTGTGTACTTGTACTCATATACATGACTATAACAAAGACACTTGAGAGGCGTAAGTGTTAAGTGTTAGATATCTCGGATTTCCATCAACATACCGAGGTCAACATTGCGATACTTGCTGTAGGAAATGGAAATTTTTCCATGCTACCTACAAGATTTTCTCGTGAGGCCATTGACCAGATTTTTAGCTGATGTTCTCTTGCGGATCTTCGAACAGATCACAAAAAGCCAGACTCTTAATTGAGTTGCTAACTGAATGGAACTTTAAGAAGAAACTACCTTCAAATTCGTTAGACTGTGCGTAGGAAAAAATATGAACAAAGACTGCACGTGAGTATTTATCAGTCAGCCCATTAAAAAATCCAAATTAAAATCAAAACGCTCAAATAGAATCAAAAGTTTCCAACTTTGTGACAAATTATTGACAGAAATAAAATTAGAGGGTCAGTACATTTGTTAGCAATTTTTCCAGTAAAAACTTTCTCAGAAGCAAAAGTTCCACAGTCTTCGTAATTCGATTCGATTTAAGTCTTCGTAAAAGCTGTTTTTTGTAATTGCACATCAATTTGCTTAAACATGAAGCATGATATAATTGTGATGAAGCTTGCGAACATGTTTCAAATCATTCTTGTTGAATTACTTGTCTGATGGTCCTTGTTCAATACCCTATGTGATCAAAGAACACGCATAATAAAGAAAGAAGTAGGAACAAACACTAAGAAAATAGGAAATACAGGTAGATATGGTGAAATCTACGACGAAAATGAATTTGTAAAACAAAACAATATTTAAAAAATTAAACATGAAGCAAATGAAGACAGAGATATAGTTTTTTTATCTGGTAAGATCTCAATTAATTACGATAACAGAGTAATGCAAATTTATACAAACAGGATAATATTGTTATCAAATTATCTATAATCTTCGATAATTATCAGGCATGTAGCGAAATTAGAAGAAGATATACAGACATCTGGCTTTGAAATGACCCTGGCTATGACATTATGACAATTTTCCTTGTCAGTAGTTTATCTTAATGTCGTGAATTTTATGATCATAAGAACACAACAAATCGTTACTACTTTAACGACGCTTCTTTGGTCTTCAGAAAGAACATCTAAATGGGAGGAAATTCGAACGAAATTACGTTATATCATTTCATATTCTTACCAAGCATCTGAAATACGGACCTTGCAGAGGTAATATTGGCTTGCAATCTACCTTTTGATTACAGCAATTCAGGCCTTTAAGGCTTTGATTCTGCTTTTATTGGGATCTATACTGCCGGTGTACATGAAGTTGGGCTGGATTAGATTTATCGACCTCGGTGTGAGCAGGCGGAGTAAATTTCAATAGCACGAATACGAATGTCACAGACGCTAAAAAAACAGGAATGTCGCCGCCAAATGTTGTCGAAGTCACAAGGCAGCATCACCAGAGCTTAAAAATTATTTTTATGGTAAGTGTCATGATCGTTTGTTATAATGATAACTAGTAGAACCACATGTGAATATAGACGTGTTTTAACTGATTTTTTTTTATTTGCCAGTGGATGCGGGCTTTGCGAAGGAGTTTCCACATTGAAGGAAGTGCCTTTGGTATCCACAATACAGTGCCTACATGTATACCCTATTGAATTTTCCTCTACCTAAATCTTAAAGAGCGTGACTGAAAGACGGACCAGGCAACTGCACAACCAACTGTGTATTATTATACACTGGAATGTTAATGATGATTCGTAGACATGGGCTTGAATCTACTAAAAAGTTTTATTCGCTCAGAGAAATGCAAGTATTCAAATACCGATCTATCTGAAGTCTGAAGAATAGTAAAAAAAGCTATAACGATTAGAAAAGAAAATAGTTTTTTCGGTCACGATATTCTATTTTTGTACATCGCTGCGTGCCACCATGCAGCTTAGATATGATCACAGTAAAATAAAAATTGTGTTGCTTGGATGGTTCATAAACTTTAGTTTTTTATGCAATAATCAAGCTGCTCCCTTAAATGCATCATTTTTCTGAGATAATTTCACGGGTAAGTTTTTGCGCAACCAATCTTATCATATATCATAACTTCTTTTAAAAAATTATTTTTTTAGAGGTGATAATTGCTGCCTCCTCAGTAGATCAAACACATAGACCGGTCACTCACTTATCGAACTAAAATTTTCAAGTTTTCGTTGAGCTTTCAAACAATCTTGATAGTATGATGTAGAGTACACCTACGTGCGCACAGAAGTACACCTTCATTGATATTCTTGAAGCTCAATGTTGTGTTCACAGGTCGTTTTAGTATTTCTTATCATTGATAAGAAATAAATGCAAATGCGAGGTACACAGTACTATTTAATTATTTAATCCTGATCAATGCACTATTTGCAAGTAGTAAAATGTTAACCGCACATTCATGCATATTCATCATTAATTTGCAACAGGTTTGGGGTTAAAAAGTTAACATACCAGACAGACACACAACGTTTGTCGTGTCAAAATTTTAACAAATTCTAATTTATGCTACACGTAAATATTTTCTAGCTAATAGTGTGTTATATGCATAAAATAAGTGGTAGAAAATTTCGTTATTCGTAAATATTTAGTTGTAAAAACTGAATTGTTTGTGGATATCATATTTTGGTGCAGAATATTAAATTACCGCGTACATATTTTCCTGTAGAAAATTTTAAAGCAGGTACATGCATTATCATAGAAAACCATAATAGAATTACATAGGAGTATTTTTGTTGTATGTTTTTTGGAAAGATGTCGTGTAACTCAACATAAGCAAAATGATACTGGTGCTCATATGTAAAATTCAGGAAGTTAAGTTCAGGAAGACATTTTGCAACAGAAAATAATCATTCAGATAAAAATATTCCTGAGTTAAACACACGCTCTCACATCAATGTAACTACCAAAACAAACCCAGAATTTTTGCCATACCCTAATGCATCACGTCGCCTAGCTCTGCTTCTGGTGCGGGAATAATTTACAGCTGAACTTTGTAATGACACGAAAGGTCATACAGGCGACACAAATCCAGGCCGACATAAGTTCAGGTAGACTCATCAGTTGTGACTGAAGAAACATAACTCTCAGGTCTGTTTGATTAACTGACGAGAGGCAGGTCCTCTGAAAGTGTCCAGGGCAAAGTGAGTTTTTTAAGTTTTACCCAACGTACGCTGCAGGTTCCAGCGTTAGGATAATTCTAACATTAGTATCAACAATTAATGCTAGAATTGTCTTCATGCTTGAGCTAAATGATATTGGGATAAATGTCAAATTACGCAACATTGATAAAATAGAAGTTGTGCCATCAACAAAGCGTTACGGGTGTGAAATTCTCCTTTATAATTTGGATCGCAAGTCATTAAAGTCCAAGTCCCTGTTATAGCTCACATTATTTTTTTTAACTCCATACATGCTATTTATTTTTCGTCTTAGATACGGGAGTGCAGTACAGAAGTGTTCTCACAGAGGAGGAGTGTGCCCAGTACTCTCGCTACTGTCCTCTACAACCACGGCTGAGTCAGAGCTGCCACCGTGGGTCAGAGTGCATTCACTCAACACTAAACTCAGGAGACAAACCACAGAGCTACTGTGTCTCTTGGAAAAATAATGAGTTGAGTTACTGAATAAAATTCATTCAGAATAATAAGAATAGTTGGAGTAGAAATTCTAGAAACGAAACATGTAGGCTTGTATCGGATTTCCTAACCAGGTAGATCTGAATGCTACGCCTTTGTGCCTTGGTGTTTTAATATTTTGTTTTTTATGTGTTTTTGTGTTTTTTTGTGTCTTGATATTTTGATGTTTGATGTTTTTCTGTCTTTGTGTTTTGGTGTTTTTCAACTTAAGTGTTTTTTAACTACAATAATGATTTTGAGACAAAGTTATATATGTGATTGATATATATCACCAGCTTGGTCGACTGGTGAGCGAATCTGCTTGCGAGCGGAAAGACCCGGGTTCGAATCCCGCTGCCGACATGGTTGACGCTGCTAGAAATACGGCATGGGACTTGGGTAAAACAACCAAATAATTATCGAAGTAATTATTCGACCCAAGAATGGGCCAGAAGGTTCGTTCCTATTGCCTCATTCTATTCTATTCTATTCTATATATTAATACATATATATATATATATACATATATATATATATATATATATATATATATATATATATATATATATATATATATATATATATATATATTTATAAATATCTTCATAATGTGTGTAAGACAACCATGGTAGTCATATATTCTTTATCAATATCGTATTACTTCGCAGGCTCAAAAATTTGACGGAAGAAATCTTCTTGCTGTATAATTAAGCATTTGATATTTAGCAGTTGTGTCAAGAAAGTGATACATTATCAATTATGTCAATAAATTAATACGTTATAAATTATGCCAACAAGTTGATATCAACTATATGAAAGATTTTATAAGATAGAGAATTCACTTAATTCTTTCTCTAAAGCAAAACGCTCAGTTGTGCAGGGTTAGCAGCAATTTTTGTTATAAATAGCTGACTTCACTTCCAATACAGCGTGTACTAAGAACGAACAGTTTGTTATTTCACATCACATTCCTGTTATTTTTATATTAAAATTACGTAACTGGCTTCATAAAAATGTCAACTGCAGAAACGTCATTTTTTCAATCTGAAATACTAACTTATACAAACCTGCCTATACAATTTCTTGAGTGTCAATAGAGAAGCTTAAAATTTAATGTAGTTCATGCTCTTTAAATAACTACACAGGAGTTTCTAAATTATTTACACTTCTAACGAGGTCATTTGCGTGAACTTCCAGTCCTTCTAACTGAGCAATTTATATTTTAACTTCTCGGTACTGGAACATGCTAACTGACTGGGTCCTTTGTCCCAAACTTTAACTTTTTTCGGGGCAAATTCTCGCTCCACAACGCTGCCATGCAACGCACAAGCAGATACTGTGTCTGCCTATTACACCTAGAACAGATACGGACACTCAGATACGTGCACACAGATACGTACACACGGATACGTAAACACAACTGAACGTACCTACGTGTACCCAGCTGTTCATGCATACAGATAAGTAGGTACACAGCTGTTAGTTTGCTTAGTAAACAGAGATTTCTTCCCAAGTCTTTGTAAAAGATATTCATATGCTAGCCTACTAAGCAACTTAGTATTTAATTACGTTAGCTTGTACAGTTACTTGGTATTTAATTCCATCGGGTACTCAAAATATTCATGACAAGCCTACACAAAAGTACTAAACTGGATTTACTATTTTCACCGACATCCATAAGGTTTAGTATTTTCACAATATTCGTGTAACCCTGGCCCCTATTTTCACCCACATCCGTGTACTCCTGATCACTATTTTCACCAACATCCGTGTAGCTGCAGTCACTTTTATCCACATCCGTGAAAAGTTTCGCTCAGAAGGTATTGTTGATTCGAATAGAAGATAAATTGTGCATGGTCCACTACTTTTTTCAAATAAAAAGATGAATGGTATTCCTTATCCAAAGATTGAGGTACGGAAGGTGCCTCAGGACTATAAGAAAATTGTGTTTATGTACAAATATTTTCATATTCAGGATTACTGACCTCCAAGTCATGGTGCACGTTTTTTGAAAATACGCCTGACAGAATGAAATCTATTTCTCTTTTTTATGTTAGTGCACTCTTTGTTATAGAATTCGATGAAAAAAGTTTACTGTATTGCGATCCGATCGTTTTATTCTGCGTCACTGATGAAATTAAATTGCAGATTTGTAACTCGTCGGTGATCCAGCGAATGCGGCAAGTCCTAGAATTTATGGCCTCAGCCATATTAATAGATCAGCTGACAGCGATAGATCATTTACAGCAAAATTTATGGAAGCGGTTTCCTTTTAAATCAAAAGATTTCGACTAAATCTAGAACCTCTCTTCCTCTCTCCTACTCCCCACCCATCCTTCTAATGGACATACATATAGTTTAACGGATATTCATGTAGCATCAACGGTATACATATAGTTGTAACGGATATACATATAGTTTTAACGGACATACACGTCGTTTTAATGTAAGTTCACATGGTTTAAACAAATCTACACGTAGTTCTAACGAGTATATGTACATAGTTTTAACATAGTTGATTTACATATTTTTAACGTATATAAATGTAGATCCCAATAAATTATTATTTGTCCAGGTCGTACTCGTAGATAACGTCTCGTCCAGCCATTTTGCTACAGGAAGATAAATACGGTCATCACGAGAATGTTTTATCTATGCAAGATGGGATGCAAATCGTCCAGGTTTTTTTACTGATGAGGTGGAAAATCCTCCCGCTAGGAATATTATGCTAATTATCTCGCACGAAAAGTTGATCGCAGTCATTTTTAGGGCTTCAAGGTTCTGAATTTAAAATTCTGATTGCTGTTCTTTTTTGCGTGCAGGCAGAACTCGAAATGAAGTTCCGATTCGATTCAGGCGTGTTCGTGCGACCAACTTTCGGTGTGATTTAATTTTGAGTCTTGCATGCACAGTTGATGGAACCAGGACATATGGCCGTGATGTTTATCCTCTGCGCGTGCTTGCGCTGGAAATTTCAATTCTAAATATAATTATTTCATACATATGATTTTTGTACTAAGAACTCAAGCTTAGGGGTCCATATATACATGTATACATACATACATACATACATACATACATACATACGCGTTCTGGTTAAACGTTCACTTTATCTAGAGATAATTATTCAACATGAATGGCTTACGTGAAATGAACTTTAACTATGGTAAATTTTACACCATTGGCGTGTGGATTCACGAGTAAGGGTTGAGGTCATGAGCTCTCTTCGAGTAAAGAAAATAATTTTGCATGAAAGATTTATGCATCAAAAACTCGAGCTTGGGCGACCCTATTTTCTGAAGGGTTCTGGTCAAACGACCCCTTTAAGCAAAAAATTTCACTTCCTGCTAGCCGACACAAATAAAACGATTTTTATGCCTAAGACTCTCATTATGGGCGTGTTTACGTGGTGCTATCGGGCAAATTTCAATTTATCACGCTCGTTGCTGGCAAAATTCCGGATCGTTTACGACGAGTTCAGTGCGTGGAAAACGCTTGGTCAAGGCTAAATATTCCTTAGGGAAATCTAGAACTAAAAGTTTCTAATTGCTTAGATTCTCTAAGGCGTGAAAACCTAACTGGATTAGGGTGCTTGTAATTCGTGTTCAAAACTTGACTAATGCAGCAGTTTATGCATTAGGCTTCTATGATATACGATACTTGCTCTGAGCTAGGATCTTTGTCTCTCTGGATGACGTGTAGTTTAACCAAGCTCAGATTCATCTCGGTTTAGATTGCATGCAGTTTTTCGCCTAGCTTTTCTACTTTTCAGCCCAGTTTACGTAGGGTACACCTTTTCTGCGATAGGTTGGAATGTGATATTTGTAATCTAGGTTGATAGGTTGGTTGGGTAGTTTTGTGTTTCGGTTCAGGTTCGTAAATGATGGTTCTAGCCTGGGTTGCATGGTTCTGTTATTAGTTTGGGTTCAATCGTCATGTTTTTAGTTTAGATTGAGTGACAACAGAACGCTACGACGACGATGATGAACACACATGCATAATATTTTGAATACATACAGCACCTGATTATTTCAGTAGTTATAGAAATAATTTCTACTTCCTTGCTGAATGTTAATTAACAATTAATTCCAATTAGTAGTTAGAATTTGCATGTGCAGCAAATGATGTGTGTTTGGTATATACGTACGAATGATAATGGTGCACAATTACTCAATGATATTTATACACTTAAAGTTTGATATTGGTACTCTCGATACACGTAAATGGTAGGTTTGATACATTTCACAACACATTTTAATTTTTTTAGGAGCCTGCAAAATTAATATATATATATATATATATATATATATATATATATATATATATATATATATATATATATATATATATATATATATATATATATATATATATATATATATATATATATATATATATATACAGGTAAGAAATGCCAAATGAGATTTGTTAGCAATATCAACATAAGTTCGTTTTAATCATGAGCACAACTTTCACCAGTACAGCATTACAACTCAGTTTACTGATGCACAAGTATATCGAATCAAATACACATATACCTTGGAACTTGAATGATGTGAAAAGAATATTCTTAGGATGATACAGGTCTGCTTAAATGAGTGTTGAGAAAAATTGCGATGAATGTGGAAAAAATCCGGTAGAAACAAAAAATCAGGATAAATGGCGGAAAAAAATGGAATGAGCATCGGAAAAACAGAAATAAATTACAAAGAAACTGCGATAAAGAACGGAAAATTTTCAATCAATGACTGCAAATTTGTTTTGCATTATGTTGGTACAAAAACCTGTGTGATTTTAGTTCAGTGTAGTTATTGATTTGATTTAAGATTCGAAATTGAGCTCAAACGAAAATCAAGTGTTTTATTCGTTGTCTGCTTCACTTGTAAAGTGGCAGACGTTCCAACAAATGAAATTTTTATTTCTAAACAAGACAGTGTATTTAGTTTTGCATGTTTTGGGAAGCTTGTAAAATTTGTGTTGAGGTAAAGCGAACTCTTCATGATCTGAAAAACACGCAAGACTCCAAAACTCAAAACACCGTAACATCTTTGAACTGAACGCTTTCTGAACTGAATGTTTTCCGAATCTGAATACTTTCTGAACTCAACGCTTTCTGAACTGAAATTTTTTTTAACTAAGTGCCGTCTGAACTGAACGCTAATTCCCAAATATTCTTGTGTGCATTATTTTCCGTTGTATCATTGTGTTTCAAGGAACGTACGGGCATTAAGCGACAACCCCAAATTTTTAAAAAATACATGTGTACAACAAAAATTCTAGTCTCCATTATTCAGAAAAAACACTTTTTTCCTCATTCGAATAATTTACGTTTTTTCTCTTTGAAATAACTCTTAAATTTCATCTGGCAACACATTCTAGCTGCAAAGTTTTCCTCGTGGCGGTGATGTGTTTTTTTAATAAATGCTGGCTAATTAATTGTTTGCCTGCTTTAAAGAAAATACAAAACCCGGTAGTTGAGAAGTGACATTTGAGAAACTCTCGCGGCAATTACATCGCTGCACAATTTTGTCAAGTTCAGCGATGTAATTAGTGTTCCTCATAGCTGGCCAGTACACAAATATAATGGAACTAAAATTACTTTCACTTCATGGCAAGAGATTGCCAAACGTCTTAATTTTTTCGGGGAAACAGATTTCAGTCGTCAATTTCATAGTAACTCTATTCGAATATTTTATTATTCCAGGATATTTCTGACATTGAAACATATTTCAACTCGCTTTTGTAGTTACCTGATTCAACGAAACCATGAGTTATAAAATAATACATGTACAACAACGGGTAATAGATCGAATAAAAAATAGAAGATTTGTATTCTACATGTTCATTCTTCATAATGTCCAGTGAAACTAACCCATCTCTCTGATACGAGCTGCAGTTTTACTTTCACTTTATCATGAAACTTTCTGAGCAGTAAAATTATCTGACATATTTGTGTGTTTAATAAAAGTGAAATAAAGTAAAAAACTAAAGAGTGTTTATATTTTCTGTGTGTTCATCTCATGAAATTTTCTGTCATTTTGTTTTGTATCCAAAACAAATGTCATATATTATTTTTTTAAGTCTACAAAGGCATCAGATTTTCCTAACGCACCTTATACATTTCCAGTTCAGCCCTGGCTCCTCTATGTTCAAATATATGAATGCATTAGTAATAATGATGATACTAAAAACAAATATTAGCGAGTAAGTAGAAAAAAAAATCATGAAATGAGTTGGATTCATTGGCAACAATGATAATAATACTAAACAAATATTAACAGAAAAGTAGAAACAATTTCAAAAAATCTGCTGGACCCATTTTCCGTATTGATATTAAACAATTATTGGTAAATCAATAAGGAAATTTCATGACATCAATTCACTCACCTTCTTCGGAATCGTCCTCAAGCTCAGCCGCAGAAATGTTCATTGATGAAGTTGTGGCAGCCGTTCTGGGGAGCCCAGCGACAACGGCGACCACCGCCAACACTACAGTTAATTTCATCAGTACTGCGAGTCGCACTCGTCCAGCAGTCAATAATCTTTGCTTATTCTTGGGTTCTGTGTTCAAGGGAGACTGACATCGCCGTCTGCTGGAACTGCTCCGAGGTTCATTGACGTCCTTGGATATTGTTGAACTCAAACGAACACCGCTCTGTGTGTCATGCAAAGTTCTGTCACAAGTTATGATTGATGATCGCCTGCCGACGACTGTGTCGCGCACCAGAGTTTTGAGAAATTTGCAACTAGCAGCACAAAACGTTTTCATGCTCAGAAAGTGTTTACACCCATTTTTCAGTGCACTGTAGGGAAGCTCATTTGCAAAAGCCACCCATAAGTTTTTCTCTCGGTACGTGGGCTTAACAGAATTTTGACCATCGCTCCAAGCTTCATTTGAAGCTCCAACATTATCACCACAGCAAATCTTCAATAAAGACTTGTGAGTGTATTCAGGTTTGTTGTGCATCATGTGTTTTTCACGCATGGGAATTTCAAAGTAATTGCACACTTCATTAACTGTGAGATGTTCTCCATTAATGAATTGCTTCCTCTCACGAGAGAACGCTGTGGACATGACATCACCATGCACATTAGAAAAGGTTTCATTTAGTAGTTGAACCTCCCCTGCAATACAAAGTTTACCCCTGTCGTCATTGAAGAAATTTATGTTTTTTCCACACCGACTGATAAGCATGAAGAATAAAGATTCACCTACTCTGTATACTGTGTCATATTTATGCGTCGATTCATTTGCTGAACACAAACATTCACAGTTTTTAAAAGCATATGAGCTATATTTGTTCCTGAATGTAACGGCCTCGAGTTCTTTTAGACTAGTCTCAAGTATCATTTCGCAGACGACTGTATAAGCAACAGTCTTTTTATTTGCTGGAATTTGTTCGATGGCACCCAGATTACGAGCAGATGAACAAAAGCAGAGTTTCCGCTGCCTCACCACATGAGCATCAACGGCTTGAAAGAACTCTTCATCCTGTGCTGCCGTAGAAAAATTCTCGAAAAGGAATGTAATCATGTGTCCTAATAACTGAGCGAACTTTTGAACCATGCATCCAAGAACTGAACAAGTTCCTACTATCCATGAATTAAATATCTTGGATACTAAGTCACATTGACAAGAGGCACTCCTTTTCTTCTCACCGACTTCCACGAGAAGAAAATTGGAACTTGAGCGTTTCTTGGTAATGAGTTTGTCGACATGTCTTGCAGAAATAAAACTGTTGTCCGGAGGTGCATTAAATCTTCTTAAAATGGGCATTCCTATTCTGTGAAGAAAAAGAAATGAGAATAAGTTTAACGACAATCTCTGGACAAGACAGACCAAGAGGTATGATTTTCTCGCAATCTACAAGTCATTTTTCCTTGAAGTTTCTTCCACATTACAATTTCAAGAAGCGTAAGAGCTTTTTTTTTAAACAAATGCGCGCAGTGAAATATTACCCGGATCTCAAAATTTCCTTGAGATTTTTTTCGATTACATATTTTTGCAATACAAACGTGTACCCATTTATTAAAAAATGATGAAATTATAGTAGTATTCGAAAGTCAAAAATTTACACCGTCAAGAAAGAAAGGAACGTAGACCAAAAACCTTCTTCACGATTTCTCAGGGGGGCCTCTACTAAAAACATGATTTAGGTGAATGCGTGGCAAGGCTCAAAGGGCTGGTAAAATTCAAAGACAACCTTGCCTAGACAGCCGTGATAGTCAAGATAATTGAACAGCTTAAACTGTAGCACAGCCTACATTTTGTGCGCGTAAATTACCATAATATCTGCATTTTACTTAGATAATTGTGACTGTCGAGGTAATATGACTGTCAAAATTATAGTGTAACCTGCAATTTTCTGCATTTTATGTTTTTTCTAACTACTAGCACGTAGATATTCGTAAGAAATTAGAGAATTATTACAGATTAGGATTTAAAATTAGGGAATATGCTTATTGATTAGGGGTTCGGGATTAGAATAAAGGATCAAAATAAGAATTAGAGAAATACTATTTCCACTTAATGGGACTCGGAAAATTTCCAAAGATTTGTCAATTGGCCAGTTTGAGCTGAAGCCCAGTCTGCAGTTTCCGTCAATAAGTTATTGGTAACATAGATATTTTTTAAAAAAATTCTAGCTGTTGGTGCGAAATCTTTCATATTTTCCAAAATCATAAAACTCATAACCCCGACAAAAAAATTATTGTTCTGCTAGAATATAGAAATTACACACCAGTTGATCCTATAAATGCCCACTAAAAATACCCTCAAAAAATGCCCACTACCAGGTGCAGTTTGCCAGGTGCAGTTGCATAACGAAGCTATTCTTTTAAAACATTACAAACATGTTTTTTCACGTTTTTTAACGTGCTCCTGTACGTGAATCTATTTAAAAATATTTAAAGATGCCAGTATCTTTCATCACCAATTTATGTAAAAAAACTAAGATTTGGATATTTGGTACATCTTTACACACTAGAACTGGAATATTTGTTATATCGAAACTCAACAATACTACAATATTCATTGTAGAATTCACATAATTTCCCACTATCAAAATTACACAACGAACATTTTGTTCTGTTCTGGAAAATATCAGCGTGAAAAATCCATAGAAGCTGGATCAAAGCGAGCGGAATTTTATTATTCGCTGTGATAGACGAACTGAAATTTCATTCTGGAGACGGAATTTCCCCTTAAAATCACAGAAGCTCAACCGGAAAACAACAAATATTCATGCACGAATATCTTGAATCCATGCAAAAATTCCTGCGGGAATTTCGTACACTTGAAGCCTAGGAATGCACGAGCAATAAATCTGGCTTCAAACCAACGATGAGGCCTGAGTTTTGAGCTGTTAAAACGTGCCTTTTTGAATTCATTCATCCTGCACCGTAATATTAAAATAACTCTTAAATAGTAGAAAACTACGAAAACTATGTCAACTAAAGTACAACTTATTTTAAGTTAACAAAACTGTTTGAGCAGTAAAGTGCAATTTGTTTAATAGGAATGAAACTGTTCCAACAGTAACGTACAGCTTGTTTAAAAAGAAAAAATGATTTAACAGTAACCTGTAATTTGTTTAATGGGATTAAAACTGTTTCAACAGTAACGTACAACTTGCTTAATAGGAATAAAACCGTTCCAACAGTAATGCACAGCTTACACAGCTGTGCATTACACAGCTTACTAATAAAACTTTTTCAATAGTAATGTAGAACTTGTTTGAGAGGAATAAAACTGTTTCAACAGTAAAGTGCAACTTGTTTAAAAGGAATAAAATTGTTTCAGCAGTAAAGTTCAACTAAATGAAATTCTAACCCTATTTTATTCGTTGAGTTACTGTAGCAAGACTGGGATCCATATGTTACAATACATTTCTATTTGAAAACACCTGTACGTCTGTATTTCAATAGACACATGTATACGCACACATGCACTTATAGATACAATAAAACTAATTTCTTTCTATTTCATGTGACTTGCGTGTTTATTTTCTCTATTTACCATAAACAGAAACTTGAGAACAACAACTTCGTGCTGATTTAAAGCGCTTCCAAAGTCCTGGAAACGACATCACGCTCCCAGAAAAGGACTTCGAATTTGATATCCTGCCGCTTTAGTTTTCTGCCAAATATCTCGCGAGATTCAGTCTCAGAGACAAAAAAATAACAACAAATTATTCAAGTCTCAAAATTGTTGATACAATGAAGCGCTTTTGCAACTGGCTCCCAAAACTGGAGAAAAGCAGTTACTTCGCATGAGGAAACTCAGTTATCTCACAGCTGTGGCCCCAACGGGCGCTGAGTTTTTTTTATATTTAAATGAAAATTAAATGAACTTGAAGAATTTGCCTTCAAGATTTTCAGGTAGTCTCACCAACGACTAAGACAAAAATTAAAATGGAAATTTGCGCACGGCCTCGTATATTAAAAATTTCCTTAGGTGTATTGCCTTATTTCTTGTTTCTTCCATTCCTTTTCTTGTATTATCCTTTTACGTTGAAAATAAATTAACTTGAATGCAAATGTTAATGGGTTTTTGACTTCACAAAAGAATACAGAAGTACATTACTTTTAGAAGAGACTGCCTGATTTAAAGAGAGAAATAATACAGTGTCCACGATACAAAGATATAATTTACAGTCAAAAACTATGGCATGTTGGAAAAAACTTCTCTAGTTTATAAAGAAAAAAAATACTGCATTCAGAATAACAATCTTTTTTCTAAGTTATAATAATTTACGTAATTTTATACCAATAACTCCCGTTCTAAATTTGGTTTAAGAAAGAAATCTGATGTTTTTATTGCGTGGTTCTTGAGCCTTTAACAATAGATGATGGGTAATGATGAATTTTGAGTAACCCTCACGACATCAGTAACCCTCACGACACAGCAGTAACCCTCACGACACAGCAGTAACCCTCACGACACAGCAGTAACCCTCACGACACAGCAGTAACCCTCAAGACACAACAGTAACCCTCATGACACAGCAGTAACCCTCACGACACAGCAGTAACCCTCACGACACAGCAGTAACCCTCACGACACAGCCACAGTCCCCCTCACGACACAGCCGAGAGTAACCCTCACGACACAGCCGCACAGTAACCCTCACGACACAGCCGCGAATGGTCGTGCGAGATAGGTGCTCAAGTACGTGAAGTGTAAGAGTTCTATCTTACGAAACATACCAATTACGCCGAATAACGTGAATACTTTAACTACTGACCGAATAATTACCGAAGTGATTTAAAGTGTCTACCGTTAAAGTTTAACCGAAATATTTAGACAACAAACAAGATATCTTGACAACAAGCAAGCTATTTGGTAACAAGCACCACATTGGAATAAGCACCTCATCGGAAAACAAGCTGCCCTCGTAGACTGCATA
>VCRD01000846.1:10835-24599 GCA_006783055.1 Trinorchestia longiramus
GAACAAATACCAAGAAACTATCAGCTGATGTAGCCTCGAACATCAGAAGATTAAAACTATTTTATGATGAAGATTAAGGGTGGCAGTACGCAGCGACTTTATTTGGAAGGAAGTGCATGTTCTCACTGCATGCATCTGGTTTATATAAAATACTCACAACATGCGCCTGGCTCATGTAAAATACTCACTGCATGCGTCTGGTTTCTATAAAATACTCATTGCATGCGTCTGGTTTGTATAAAATACTCACTGCATGCGCCTGGCTCATGTAAAATACTCACTGCATGCGCCTGGCTTATGTAAAATACTCATTGCATGCGTCTGGCTTATGTAAAATACTCACTGCATGCGCCTGGTTTATATAAAACACTCACTGCATGCGTCTGGCTTATGTAAATACTCACTGCATGTGTCTGGGTCATATAGAATACTAGAGTAAGCAATAAAGAAGGAAAAAATTCACGAAAATGAACAGTTCAGAAGAAAAAAGTATATTATAGAGTTTACAGGTTAACAATCAAGGATAAAAATGGAGTAGAGATGCAATAGTAAGCTTTTAGAAAAGTTTTTAATGCAGAACGGAGAAAATAATCTGAGTGTTTTTCTGATCTTTTGCTTAGCACTAGTCATGTTTACGTGTACTGTGTCATATATACGTGTACCGCGAATCATATATATGTGTACCATGAGTCAAATGACTATTGTACACCAAGAGTTATATAATTGTTGAGTCAGACAATCAGTGGGTAAAAATTTGTGACTGAAAATATGACTGTTACTTCTCCTCCTCCTCTCTTTCGTTACTTCTGGTGCCTGTGTGTGGTTGAGGTGCGTGTTGATAACTGAAGTGCATGTACATAATTAATGAACTTGTGCGTGTATGATGCTTTAACTTTAGATAGTGTGGGACTCCTATAGCAACCCAAAAACTGGACCACCAGGCTCGTTCCTGTTGCCATATTCTATTCTATTCTACACTGCGTACCCTTTGAAATAAATACGCTCGATTTCCTCATTCAAGGTAAATAAACGTAGTTTTGTTTAACGAACCGTGAAATTTCATTAAGGTCTGAAAACAACATATCAAGAAACTAGAAATGCTTCCACAATGGGGGAAATGTGAAACATCGCTTCATAAAAAACAAACTAAAAAACAACATAACTAATCAGAAAGATATTCTGACGTCCTAAGGACATACTATAGGACTAAAAAAGTCCTATGAGAGAAGGGGAAGCGTACAATGGACCCAGTGATTCCGTAACTGGGGTGCATGAACTCCAGGAGGTGCGTGAGGACATCCCAACTGGGTCGTTATCCTTATCATTATAATATTACACGTAGAAACTGAACTACGTATTACGAAACCCCAATATGAGTAAAATAGTAATAAATAATTTGTGCTAGGATCGTGCCTTGAAAAATTAGACCACTGACATCCACAGGTGTTGGTGGGGAGATTAATTTAGGTAACCCCTGATGATAAATATAAGTTCTAGTAAACACGCACGTCAGTGGAACACCGGGGAACATTTCATTCAAATTCAAGAATTTAGTCGTACATGTTCGTCAATGAAAATTTAAAAATTGAGTTTTTTATTATAAAGAATGCCATGATGATATCCATTATTTATATTGTAATGTATGTCACTAAAGGACAATTATAAATGAGGATATAAATTTGAGTCGTTTACTATGTAAATCACACATAGAATGAAGAAATAGATGAAAAACTCGATCAGTGATGAGAAATTACTATCGTTTATTAATAGATAAAAGAACACAGTCCCAAAGCAAACCCTAAACTGCCACAGATCTCAAAATTTTGGCTTTCAAAATTATTTCAAAAAACGTTCAAGTTTCCAAATCATCACAGACACAGACGACAGATTTCAGATCCATGATATAATGCAAAAATCGAACTTCCAATAACACAGTTCTGTAAATCATTCACATTATCATACAAAAATGAGAAGATTTTTGTATGACAATGTACATAAAATAACAATAGTGGTTCTAATTAGGAAAATAATATTGCAGACAAACCGGTTTCCGGAAGCACGGTGGCATCAAGTCTTCGGATCCGGAACTCCCTTTGCATCCACGTGACCCACTTCTGCAAGTGACCGCTGTTCCACAATCTCGGGTCTGCACACACGAGTGTCTTGTCAACACAGAGACTTAACTTCACAATCAAAAATCCACAGTTCAAAATGTTACTCTGATAGAAACTAAGAACTTTGAAATTTAAAAATGTTCAATAAATTTGGTTCTTAAATAAAAATGTAACCCTGAGTTTTCCCATAAAAACTTTCCGGATAACCGACGGTTAATATTACGTTGTTAATTGAAGATCAATACAACCCACCATATTAGAGGTTAATACTACCCATATAACTAGAGGTTAATACTACCCACGTAATTACAGGTTAACACTATCCATCAAATTAAAGGTTAATACTACCCACTTACTGGAAAGTTATAAGGTTGATTTCGTTACTGAATTTTTGCCACTATATATTCCCGTAATGAATTGTTTGTTCATAATTAAATTAATTCTTTTAAAACCTTACCAATGATAAAAAATAATAAGGACTCTGGTTGTGCAATTTACCTACTGTTGTCTTACGTATTCTAAATATATGACCACCAAGTATAAATGGAATAATTTGCTACGGACTACGAACACCAGCAGTCACACTCACAAATGTGATGAAATTATTTGTGTGTGTCATGCAGAATAAATACGTAGCATTACCTACTTAATGCAGTACGTGCTTTCTAGGACTTCAAAATACAACTGTTAAGAAAGAAAATGGAAATACGTGAAGGAAAATTCATTCAAAATCTTAAAATCGATGTTATACATTATTTTCCATATTGTATTCATGGAAATGTTTAATACTACGAGTTCTTAATTTTATCCTACACTACGTCTTAAATTGAGAAACAGAAATTGTGTTCTCGTGAACTCTAATTTTGTTGAGTTCGTGCTTCATGTTGTGAAAACATAATCACCATTAAAAAATCTCATTACATTATTACTAAATTTTTAGTTGAGCTTTGAACCCGTCTCACTCGTTCTGTACACACTGGAAAATAAATAAGCGGTCAGATCAAGGAAATGACTAGAACAGGTGCCTCGTGACGCAATTACCGAGAACAAAAACGTAGTGACCCTAAAACGCTGTTACCCTAAAACACAGATATCCCAAAACACAATTATCCCAAAATGCAGTAACCCTAAAATGCAGTTACTCCAAAACGCAGTTAACTCAAGACCCAGTTACCTTAAAACGCAGTAACCATAAACGATGTTCCCCAAAAGCATACGAAACAGAAACTTCAAGGATACTGGAAATATGTCCTAGGCTCAGGAAGAGAAGACTTCAGTGAACACGGAAAATATGCAAATTAATGCAATGTCAAGGTGAGGAGCGATTACAGGGACTGTGTAAAGCTAACTCAGAGTACATTGAAATATGTTTGCCAGTACGTATAGCAAATTAATTTACAGAAATGATGTGTCAGTGGAGTAGTATTGAAAAAATATTTACCCCATTATCGTATTATACTCGAATAAATATCAAGAAAAATATCACTTGCCTGTGCATAACTTAATTAAAGGGCTTCATTATTTCAAGAAACGAATTTTGAAAGTTATTGCATAACAATAAAAACGTTTGCACAAAACTGTAGTATTTTTTTACATGATAGCATGTCCTCAAGCAGCTTAAAACTTGAGGAATCGATCCTAAAATTACTATTTTCAGGAGTTTAGTTTTCTCAGTTTTATTTTGTCATTTTTTTATTGAACCAGACGGATTTTGCATGTAAATTATGAGGGCAGCGACTTCGTCATTATGATTTAAAATAATGATTAACAGACCTTCCCCCAGTTAAACTAGATCTGCTTAAGAGACAGTTTTGTATCAATTAAAGGAGCCTCAACGTCAATCTGACTAGAGACATTCACTTTTATTATATACGAAAAACATCTTTTGAGTACTTTAAAATTCTAGTTTGTTCAGTATTAAATTTCCCTCAACTGTTTTTATTGATAACGTTGCATAATTTGCATCATGAATCCTTGGCTGTGGTTCATGCTAGATGCGATCAGCTCCAAGAAAACAAAAAAATGCCAAAAAAATTGGCTTACAAACTGAGACCACTTAGCTTGTCAAATACAGGGTGTCTCAAAAAAATGTACTCACACTTCGAATGACGAGATCCTTTATTTATGAACATACAGTGAAATAGAATAGCTTCGAATACAGAAGACAAATGTGATTAAAGAATCATGTTTGCAAATGTTCGAATTGATGACCATTATTGTCCAGACAACGCTGATAACGCACACCAAGGGTGCATTACATTTACATTTTTTTGAGACACCCTGTATATTGCTAATATAAATTATAGCATTGAATTTTTTCATATGGATCATTTTGTAAGGCCTGACACTGATGCACATATGTAAAAGAATTAAAAATAAACTTCTTACATAACACCTTTTCAAACTTCCAAGGGAAATAGGAATATACAGAGTCACAAATATTGTTTCTTGAGTCTTTTTTCCACTGTAGCTTCATTTAGGCTGGGAACGGCTCTCAGGTTTAAATCCCAAGCCTCATTTTACAACCCGACGAACTGATACTCTGGAGACTCAGAGTTGTGTAGCCATCTTTCTCATTGACCTTCGTGAATTTCTTGCTATCTTTGAGACAATCTATTTCTTGGTGTTTTCAGTCTTAGCAGTTCTTGGACGACCACACCTGTTTCGACCTTTCACCACACTACCAATCTTCTGGAAGCCTTTGATAGCCCAGTTTTCTGGAAGCCTTTGATAGCCCAGTTTTCTGGAAGCCTTTGATAGCCCAGTTTTCTGGAAGCCTTTGATAGCCCAGTTTTCTGGAAGCCTTTGTGTGCCAAGTATTTGACGTTTGGAGAATTCCATAATATCATTCGGTTATTTTCCTACCTGGTGAGGTTGTACGATTGCAAAGGACAGCTTATTATTTAATCTGAGAGTTTAAACGTTAGTTATTTGTTATTATGAATAGAATTATTAATATTAATATATTTATTAATAATGACTAACGTTTAAACTCTCAGAATAAATAATAAACTGTCATGAGTTCAAATAGGAAAAAAATAGTAGCAGAAAAAATGCGTCCAGACTTTTGTATCACCTTACATAGAACTTATTCATGCAAAAATGGGCCCATAGTTTCTAGTTCGAGTGTTTGCAAAAAATTCTTAAGTTGCAATTGCAAGTTTAGGGGCTGTAAAACTTGGTCTTAAAATTTGTTATTTTTCCTAATAAAAAGTAGACGGTAATTCAGAATTAATTTTTATGACAAATGGCTTGCTTATCAAATGTTCATTGTTAAGAAGTGATGCATGCAATTGTGAAAATGTATGATTTGTTATGATTTTATTAAACATTTGTGAATAGGCAACTACTCAAGAAAAATATTTTTTCCATATTTCAAGTTTATTTTATTCAAACCTTCATCTTCACTTTTCATTTCCACCCAGGAAACGTGTCTGCGTGATACGGAAGTGCATTGCTTGCGGAGGCGTACCTTTTTGTATTCAACATACAAATTTGATTAAGATCATGCTTATACCATGTAATAAATCATAACTAGTCTCAGTTAAAATCTTAACCAACGTGGCATTCTCTATGATGAATTTTTTTGCAACTCAGCCCCCTGTGCAGGCAACTGCCGTTACACAAACGCTGCTCGCGCAGAAAGTGTGCCACCAGACCACACTGCCTTGCCATCCATCGATGCAACTTTCGCTTTCGTTTGACCGAGTATGAAGGTTTCAGGGCCAGGGTCAAGTAGGCGGTCCCAGTTGTACGGTGGTTCACTTGTGCAAGTCGTTGCCAGATACCGTGAGAAGTACTGTGTACAACTGACACGAAAATGCGATTAAATATATGTATAATGTTTAAATGAGCTGTACATAGAATAGGCGGGTAATTTACCCATAATAAAGTAATAGGGAAATTAATGGCTACGAAGAAAAACTTTGCTTGAGAATTTTTTCGGGCCGTCACTACAGTGCCACGAACGCCATCAACTATGACGACATACGACGTCATTAGTTCACCTGCGGGAAAACTTCATCGCCAATCAAGGATTCCCAAAAGAAAGGGAAGCAGGTTTTTCCTGAGGGCCCCACCTGAACAACCAGTGACACTTCGCTTCTGAGTAACACACCGTAATCTCTGTTTTCGTCCAGTAACTTGGCACGCAGGGTACGCATGTGGCATTCAAATTTCAAGAACATGTTGACGAAATTATAAGACGTAAGTAACATTTTTTAGGCACCCGATCATGGGATATTAATGTTAAATTGTTAATTACGTGGAACTTGGGGCACTTTTGTAAATCAGTTGAGCGAAAAAATTTCAAGCCTACAAAACTTCATGAGATACATGTATGTTAAAAATTCTAATAATTGAAAAACAGAATTAATGTGTGAAATCTTGAACAGTTTCTTACTCAAAGTTATGTTTTCTCATTTACAATTTTGAACACACCTTCAAGAATTTTGAGTGATGGTTTTTGACACTGGATTCTACGAATTTTAACAGAAATATCTTCAATTTTCAATGCAAATTGTAATATATGTATGATTGAAAATACAAAAATTTCCCCTCTGAAGATTAATATTTTTTTTTTGCAAACATTTACATTGTTAATGAAAATTTTCGTGGACTATAAGAACACTTTCTAGACACATAAGATGTTTATGAAAGGCTCACTAGATGTAGAATGACTGTACTATAAGTACTACAAACGACTATACTGCGACATATTAGTTATAGAAACAAAATCGACAAAAATTTTCCTCAGGCAAATTTTCTGTAGGCTTCTGTTGTAAAACAGATAACATTTACAATTTCTTCATGTAACACATAATATTTTGTATACATGGTAAGTACCGTTTTTTATTCTTAATTGTAACATGTGGATCTCCGAAGAGAATTTCTACAATAAAAAACCCTCAAAACATGGTATTGAGAACAACGTAACTTCGTCATGCCATAATTTCAACGCCTTAAATTTATTAGCCTGATACTTCACTCATTGAGAGGCCTGATACTTCACTCATTGAGAGGCCTGATACTTTACTCATTGAGAGGCCTGATACTTCACTCATTGAGAGGCCTGATACTTCACTCATTGAGAGGCCTGATACTTAACTCATTGAGAGGCCTGATACTTCACTCATTGAGAGGCCTGATACTTCACTCATTGAAAGGCCTGATACTTCACTCATTGGGAGGCCTGATACTTTACTCATTGGGAGGCCTGATACTTCACCCTCAAGACACACTATGGGTCCCTCATAAAGAAGAGAAAAACTAACTTCTAGCATGATGTCAAGAGGTCCTACCCTGGCACGTGCTACAATTTATTTTATAATTTGAATGGAGGAAAAGGAAACAATATGTGCGAGTCTTGGCCAATCGGAAACGTCGTTGTTTCCTTCCTCTCCCAGGGCAGGGCGAATGGAAATCGGAAGCATACGCAATAATAATTCCAAATTATTCACAACCGTGAGAAGCTACGTGAGCATACCATGTAATTTGGTAACGAATAATTTAAAATTAAACACCTTATGACTGTAGATAACGTCTTCTCTTTCGAAGTTTATATACTGTACTGTAGTTGAATATTTAAATGGAGTCTTTAAGCTATTTAGAAATACATACAAAACTCTCCTGAATAAGTTATTGTTGCGTTTGTGTCCGCGCATTTCTTGAACTCTGATAATTTATATGATGTAAAGAGAGCAACTTGTCGATTTTTCCCACTTAGCTGCAGGGGAAAAGGTCATCAAACTCTGCTCGCTACGTACAGGCCGCACACCAGGGGGCATCCCTAGAGCTTGGATGATTGCCAGCAGACAGTCTTGTACCTTTACATTGTTACCGTAGAGGACATGAACTTTTTTTAATTACTTGTGAACAAATCATCGACGTTTTAATTGACTATAATGATGAATGTCTTTATAAGTGATGAATAACGACTGATGCTGCCACTCCTAACGAATTGATGCAAATATCGCCATTTCGTGAATGATGTGTAAGTAAAAATACAGGGCGTTGCAGGATTATACATAAGTCCTGGGAAGATTTACCTCAACCGCATGTCTTTCAGACGCAACGTGAATGTGGCAAATAGACAACAATCTCAAACTAACCGTACTCTCCTCAATCCCTATGTCAATGCAAACAGACACTTCATTGTACTGAGCCAAAATAAAAGAGATTAAATATGATCAAACATTAGTGTAGATAAATGAATTTGAAAAAATATAAATAATTTCACACGCAAAAAGAACAAAAAATTAAATTCAGCTCATGTTCCAGAATGACCTAAATAGTATGATTGATATAACTATTTTATTTAAACAGTTGAGAATGAACACTGAATCCTCGCAAAAAAAATATGCCACGTCATGGTTATCAGTAATTCCGTACTAGTTGTATACATAAAGTATAAACGTTTCACTAATTCTTGAAAGATTGTTATAGTAAGTTGGATACAACATAAGTTGGATACAACATAAGGTGATATAACATAAGTTGGATACAACACAAGTTGGATACAACATAATTTAGATACAACATAAGTTAGATAGAACCTAAAAACAGAGTACGGTACAAGATTTCGTTCGTTTTTTTCTGAGAGTTGGACGTTCGGACGCCCTCAAGATTTTACTCTACTTGCAAGATGGCAACAAATAAAGTTAACGTCAATGGCAACAAATGATGTTAATGTTAGTGGCAAAAATGATGTTAAAGTCAATGGTAACAAATGATGTTTAGGTCAATGGCAACAAATGATGTTAAAGTCAATGGCAACAAATGATGTTAAAGTCAATGGCAACAAATGATCTTAAAGTCAATGGCAACAAATGATGTTAAAGTCAATGGCAACTCCATCAAGTTAATTCTCAATAATATACTTGGTCTCGTAAAGTAAACCTTGCATTTATGGTGTTATTATCTTGAAGAAAACGGTATGCAAAATATTAGGCGTATTAGTGAAGAAACAGTCGATAATCAATTCACAGACTGAATTTTTTTTTCATTTTAATCGATCATCAATTGATTATCAGCTGTACTCGTATTGTATATTGATTCATGATCACATCACTCGTCAACTGACGTGTACACATCAGTATTGTCGTATTCTAATCATTCTATAAATTATTATATTATTCCATTCTATAATTCGGTGGACTGATAAAAGTACACTTTCATTTTAACATGAAGAGTATTGTAAAATTAATATAGTATCTGTAGAAGGTTTTCTTTCCTTACTTGTGCCTGTATACTTCTTTTATCACAGGCTGTAAAACACTTGAAAGTGTCACGATAAAAAGTCATAAATACTTAGCAAAATCATTTATGCACGTTCAAGAAAATGATAACATAAAATAATCTCTTCTGTTTAGTAGGAATACATTTATTGATTTAAGTACCATAAGAAAATAAACAAGATGAATTTTTTTAAAACACTAACCAACGTACCACGACTGAGTAGTAAACAGACATGGTTAAAAACATACATACATTCAATTTTAACGTATGCGAGTATGTAAGTCACTGAAATATTTTCATGGGACTGATTCGTAAAAACACTAGACTACTTAACATATTCATTGCGGTTGCCTAGCCGGTGCAAATCTTTACTTTGTTCATAGAGTCACTAGAAAGCTTTGAAAAATTACAGAACCTAACCTGAGTGACCCACCGGTGGGTCATACCGCAATAAATGAGTTAATCGATAAATTTATGTTTAGTTCATTCGTTCTAGAAATAAAGGTAAATGATGGTGAGAGAATCAAGTTGCATAAGCTGAGAGTATGAAGTGAATCCAGCTGCATTTAGATATTAATAATGGATAAATTCAGACTTGATTGCGCTGACTCGCGACGACTTAATTGCGCTTAAAAGATTCTTTCATAATAGCTAAAACAGTTTTTTTTACGCTAGTTAAAATATTATAAGCAGACTACCAAAGTAAACGTAAATATTCTGATGTAAGTTTTTATTTTTTATTATTTAGTTACTCTAAAATTATTTGTAGATGCACTTGCAATCGTGCTACACGGGCAAAATTGGACGAGCTACAGACTCGAAATCCTCCTGAATACAAGCTTAAAAAATGATGGTAAGTCCACAAAGAGTAAATAATTACAACGCAAGTAGACAGAACAACGCTACAGTTTACGCAGAAAAATGTATGAAGCATCATCGTATACTTCACGTTAAAAAATGTAAGTCTTCAAACCACATACATGCACATACTGATATTAAGAAATGAAAAATGCACCTCTATGTAAAGAATATGAGTACATTGAGCTTCCAATAAACTTAAACGCTGCTTCAATTCATAAGTACAGTTTCAAAGTTTGAATTATCGTTCAAGGACGCTTGTGCTGGATGGTCCTAGATCCTGTTCTGGACCAGAGCGCCAGCCACCACACCTTGCTGGCCCTAAGACAGTCAGGAAACAGGTGGCGCCGCACAGGTGGTCGCCGAACGGCAAGAACGGAGGACAGAAGGAAAAGTTCCCGTAAACACACGCTGTGCCGGGCATGCTATCATCTCTTGTTAAGTAGCACACTTTGCACCGTACCTCAATATGTGAATCCTGATGCGTGACTGATACACTATGATGTACGTAATGTTTGAATTTTGATGCATGACTGATTCAGTATAATGTAGGTGATGTTTAAATTTTGATGCCTGACTGATTCACTATGATGTACGTAGTGTGTGAATCCTGATGCTTGACTGATACACTATGATATACGTAATGTTTGAATTTTGATGCGTGACTGATTCACTATGATGTACGTAATGTTTGAATTTTGATGCAAGACTGATTCACTATAATGTACGTGATGTTTAAATTTTAATGCATGACTGATTCACTATAATGTTCGTAATGTTTGAATTCTGATGACTGATTGATGTTCTATAATATAAGCAATCTATCAATTTCGATGATTTATTGATGAAATGTGATGTATGCAACATGGGAATCTTGATAAAAATGTTTTCATTAAAGTTTGCAAATTAATAGGAGTATGATAGTACTAATGTGCGATGACATACGTAACTTGCAAAGCGTGATGAACTGACGACATGTGACGGTGCGCGCAAGCTCTACAAGTTAACAAATTTTTTTTATTTGCCAATTCTTCGTTACAAATCTTTCATCTCTCGTGTAGCGTCCTGCAAAATTTGTCACACTTCTCGTGTTTTACTTACGAGCTGAGAATGAACATTCTCTACCTAGGCCCTATGGCTCAATGGTAACAACCACCAGCTTGGTTGACTGGTGAGCGAACTCGCTTGCGCTGCGAGAAGACCCGGGTTCGAGGCCCGCTGCCGCGGTGGTCAGTTTGTGTACGACCATTGCTTGGTTAGAATTACGGCTTGGGACTTGGGTACAAACCCAAGAATAAGCCAAAGGGCTCGTTCCTATCACCTCATTCTAGTCTATTCTACTGTAGCATCAGACCCTGTTTCCATATTTTTTTGCAAGATGCATCAGTTGTCATTGCGTCATTCCAGTTTTCTGCACGCAATTACAATAACTGACAAATTGAGGCAATATTCATTTAACCCCAACAATAATATCACCAGTATCGAATTAAATTTATTTGCGCATGTAAGGTAATCGTGTCTCATTAAATTTTACTGTATGCAGTTACTCCTTCACAGTTCCCTCACGTTTATTTCTTTTAATATTTAAACGTGAAAAATAAACGCTTCGTGTCTATAAATCTTGACCACAACTAAACGAATACCAACAGAATTCGACACAACTCATAAACTGATTACTATTGATCGGATATGTTTTCAAATGAACTTCAATTCACAATATTGACAATGAAACACCGTATCTCAAAAGTCATGTGAATTCAAACCTAATGGATATTGAACTGCGAGTAAAATACCAGCACAATAACAATGTTTTCGCAATACATATTCTTCAGAAACTGATGAAAGTTTGACTGCAGCAGCACCGTCAAAAGAATTGATAATTTTCATAGAAATTCTAAAAACATTGCATTCTACTTTAAAGCTATATCGCTACCACCATCATCTTTCAACACGAATAACCCATGTAGAACTTGAAATGTATGTGAAATTCATAGAACTTTGACTTAAAAATTGAATAGAAATCGATCGCTCAAGTGTTGGAGACTTGACATGTTGAGGTGCATATCACAGTGCCCGGACGAGCGATGGCCTTATAGTTCTGACTCACGAGACAACTAAGTCTTGTGAGCAACAGACATGAGGCAGCCAAGTCTTGTGAGCAACAGACATGAGGCAGCCAAGTCTTGTGAGCAACAAACATGAGGCAGTCAAGTCTTGTGAGCAACAGCCATGAGGCAGCCAAGTCTGATGAGCAGCAAACATGAGGCAGCTAAGTCTTGTGAGCAACACACATGAGGCAGCCAAGTCTTGTGAGCAATAGACATGAGGCAGCCAAGTCATGTGAGCAACAGCCATGAGGCAGTCAAGTCATGTGAGCAGTAAACATGAGGCAGCCAAGTCTTATGAGCAACAGCCATGAAGCCCTCACTCGATTTACGATATCCGTGATCAGATTTCCTAGAAGTCGTTGCTAATACAACCATTTCGCGCCGAGCAAAAACTTGGCGCCACGGAGAAGAGACTCGCCCTTTCAGTTCTTCTTATACGGTATCAGCTGCACGCTGTTACCAGTTGCTCTCTTCCTAGCGGCTTCTAACAAGGCATTGAACCTCACTCGCCAGCCAACAGTTCACGTAACTATTCATTATGACTTGTTGTTGAACCCTGTAAAATATTCTACAAATTTGTTATTATGTGATTTAAATGATTAATCAGATTTAATTTGATTGCTGTTCTAGAGTAAATTTGTCTTTGTACATGGCGCCAACGACAACTTTCATCCCTACCCACGTAAAACTACATTCTCAACCTTGGTCCAAGGTTGACCATTATTTTAACTATAGATGTAATCAATGGTTCAGGATTTGTGACTGTGATCATAACAAATATTTGATTCTTTATTAATGGTTATCCCTAAATCCATTTATCAATTTTCTTAACCAAAAAACACTCTCTGCGATGACAATTGATATGTTCAAAGATTTTATATCATTTGGTTATTTTGTGGTTCACCACTTTTAAATCCAACTACAAGTTGAATATCAACGCTAATTATCAGTTTCCAAATTAATATCGCCGTACCTAAATTTCACAATGAGAAAGAGTTCCAAAGATACCAGATTAGAACTTAAACGGCTCCATCACGACTTTGAAATCCCATCTGTGTGTTGAAGACGAACAGATCACGCCCTAATTGTCACCAAACACGTCACGATAATTAACCAGAGCTGCACAAGCAGATGTTGCTCTAAGTCTCGGTAGATGGTAGACCATTCATGGAGCTCCCCTGCATACAGTTGAGAAACAGACGGGGAACACGTGTTGCTTGTCCCCTACATCACGATGATGGTCTCCTGCCCCCTACATCACGATGATGGTCTCCTGCCCTCTACATCACGATGATGGTCTCCTGCCCTCTACATCACGATGATGGTCTCCTGCCCTCTACATCACGATGATGGTCTCCTGCCCTCTACATCACGATGATGGTCTCCTACCCTACACCGCGAGAATGTTAATTGCTAAACAATGCAAGAAAAAGGGTAACACTGAGACA
>VCRD01000846.1:25583-73519 GCA_006783055.1 Trinorchestia longiramus
GTGTCTTTGGTTCTACTGATAAAAATAATTCGATTTGCAGTACCTGTCAACCACTCAATGTCTCCAGGAAAGCTATCAAATTGTTTATATTGTAGTAAGTCAGTCAACAATCACTACTCGGTTTGCGGTCAAGTTTCAACATTAGAAAGTAAAATACACTCGGGGAATAAATAAAACGAAACGCAGCAGCGAAATTGACATGTTCTTCACAAAGCACGATGAGGATATGGGTTGGAGGGCTGTCCATGTTTCCTTAAAAGGTGCAAGCCGACGCTATGCAGCGCAGGTCTCTACTGCGGCACGGGCGGCACCTGTACAGTTGCAAGGGCGGCATCTGTTCAGTTATACAACCTAAAGTGGTTACGCTGAGGCTGTCCTCCATACATGGTTGTCAGTTAAGTAATGGATCGTGTAATAGGGCAATGTGAAATATGGGTGTAGTGTAGAAATATTGCAATTGCAGGACGCAGACAAAATTTTCAGCATAGGTTTAACGTCTTTGTATTTTAGATGTTGAAAGTGAATGAATTAATTGAACCTTTGAATTCACTGTATGGTGATTAGCTTTGTAAACAACCTCAATTATTTTACAAATCTAGGTTCCACTGCTATGAACTTTCAAGTAAAATTTACGATGTTCTTGAAATAAAACATTTTTAAATACACAATAACTTTGCATTCGAATTGCCGAACTCCCCGTGCTTTCCAAGGATCAAACATTGCATCTTTAAATCCTCTTTCAATTTTACAGGAACTCATTGAACCCAAAGGGAAGTTAAAGTTCTGTGCATAGTCTGCTACATGATGTCCGTGGTCCCATATCTCGTCTTGGGAGATCCACAGAGGAACAGAGGATGTATCCATCACGGAGAGACGGACTTATTTGGCACATTTAATTAGAAGGTTTCGGCGAATAGGAAAGGCGGCACTCAAGTTCATGCAAAAGATGGGACGCAGGCACCTTAGAAACTACACTCCGCATATGGACATAAATTTGACACCGTTTTATTATGAGGAATTAATGCACTGATAACATCACTTAGTGTGAGTTCCTTCAGTTTTTAACTACGTTCCATTGCTTCGGTACCGCTGCTTTCAAAAGTCAATTCAAACGTTATTTGTAAATACTATAAATTATTCATTGACTTCAGGTTGCACCTTGATTGGGAGCCCTTCGCGCTGCATGCAGGCATTTAGTTTACGATGGAAACTGAAAAGGTAAAAATGTTACTGAAATTAGGATTTCATGCACCTTGACTGTTTCCGTTTAGACAATGGTTGCTTAGTGAATTAGGGAAACACATTGAAATCCCCTTCGCTCATAAAATATTTCCCTATTGTTGATAGAGTGATTCTGAAGTGATCCCGAGTGATCGTTGATACAGTAATTCCGATTATGAACAATTTATTAATTTAGCGACTTTATTGACTATGATTAACAACGCTGTCGTCGCCCCTCATCAAGAAGACACACATAGGATGTCATGGTAACCCGTGCCGATGTTGAGGGACTTCCCAAATTCCTCAAAAGGAAGAGGAGTCTCAACAGGGCGTGAGGTACCGGAGTCCTGATGGGTGGCGTGTGGGCGGAGTGGGTGTTGCTTAGAAGTCCCCACACATGCTCTACTGCATCGCCCTATGTTTGGGCACGAGACTGAAGCGCTCAAACCTCACCGACTATCATGACTTTAAACTAGTTTTCCTTCTCGTGCTGGGAATTTGTACGTCTAGCTGACACTAGTCAGGTATATCAATTGCACTTTATAGCATATTATGTCCTTTTATGCGAAAATTTCATTGAATTTTAATTATTTGTTTCAGAAGTCTTGTTTCTTAAATGAATTATTTTCATTTATGCAGATTTCATGTTTTAATATCAATTTATACATTAAATTAATTATTATTTCAGCAAAACTACTTCACATTCCACAAGTAACTCTATTTAAACTCGGGATCGCCACTCATTGGCTGCTAAAAATATCGTGTTAAGACCTTAAAAACCATTTGTTGCTTTCCTATGGCTTAACTTCATTGTGCACAAAATACCTACACCTTGTTAGTTGGGATATAAAATAAAAATTACCTGTACCATAAGTGTGTACTATTTATTGCCGTATTTGTAAAAGCAACATAGCAACGAAAGAAGCAATTGCGCTCAGCCAGAACACATACATCACTGCAAACAGATGCCTGCACTGAAATTACTTCTTCCTGCATTTTATTTGTAAACTAATAGACCCAGAAGTGAAAAATCCACCGGTTTCAATTAATAGTCTAAATCTTGTTGAAAATTCAGACTTTTTTAATGAATTGACTGCATTTGTTAAAAATTCACGCGCTTTTACTGAATAATCTGCAACTTGTTGAAATTTCATGCGTTTCTAATGAATTTATTGCATCTTGCTGAAAATACTGGGGTTTTCAATGAATAAACCGCATTTTGATGAAAACTCGCAGATTTTTATTGGATTGACTACACATTGTTGACATTCGCATTCCACTACATAATAATACAAAGTTTGTAGTTTGCTTGCTTGGTCCGTCTCTCTGTCACGCACTTAAGGATTTAAATAGGAAGAAATTCGAAAGGTTTGTAAGCATTGTATTGTGGATACCATAGGCACATCCTTAATCTGGAAACTCCTTCGCAAAGCCAGCGTCCACTGGCAAATCAAACTAAAGAATTCAGTAAAAAACACGTGCATTTTCACGTGTGGGCCCACTAGTCTACTTATGCTCACAAAAAATGTATACATCAATATCAACAATACCAAAATCAGGGTTACAAAATCATGTAACAAAGGTGATGAATTTTGAAACCTTCGCATCAATATCCTTGATACTGATGCATACATTTTTTGAGACACCCTTTATAATAGGCAGTAAATCTCCACCTCTCTCTACCTCAAGTGTTTGTTCGTCCCATTTTTTTCTATCTACATATTACTGAAGGAAAATTATTGAACTGAAATCAGAACGGGTATACATGTATTGTAATCATTGTATTGTGGATACCAAAAGCACCGGATTACTATAAAATACACCATTTTTTCCTGTTATTAGCCTTCTTCTTTTACACGGCCCTGTTATCGGTAGATAAGATACAAAATGAAAGTTTTATATATTTTAATCAGAAGTATTCATTTAAAACACAATAATAAAAACACAATAAATCTTTAATACATTCGTCTTTATAATAGTTTCAAATTAGTAAAATCTAAACAGTGGAATTTTCGCCGGAACCATCTAGAGTTTCTAATAAACTAGTAGACCCATACGTGAAACTTCACGTGATTCTCAATTATTTTTTCGTTTGATTTGTCAGTGGACGGGAGCTTTGCGAAGCAGCTTCTACTATCTACCCAGCCTCCACCTCACCCAGCCTCCACCTCACCCAGCCTCCACCTCACCCAGCCTCCACCTCACCCAGCCTCCACCTCACCCAGCGTATGCCCAGCGCGTTGGTCGCCAAATTAAGACCTTATGTCAGAGTTTAATTTTAGCGACTGTGTGGTGAGTACCGCCGCCTCCAGATCACTCTATTACAAGACCTGACCTACCCAGAGATCACTTAAATGATCTCTATTACAAGACCTGACCTACCCAGTGATCACTTGAATGATCTCTATTACAAGACCTGACCTACCCAGTGATCACTTGAATGATCTCTATTACAAGACCTGACCTGCCCACTGATCACTTGAATGATCTCCATTCGATATCATTGTGTAGAATGAAGATTAATGAGGCTAAACTCTAACAGATTCTGTTAGAGTAATAGAAGGAACAATTTTTTAAAAAGTATCCTTTTTCATAACGAACGGAAATATTTTTTGAACAGAAATTGGAACATTGTTTAGCTTTGAGAGATAATTGACTGCTGAGAGAGAACGAAAACTCGTGAAGGATGCAAGCTTTGTTATGAAAACACGATAAGAGAGGAAATGCTAGCATGAAATGAAAAGAAAAATTTATTAAAAACATTTTAAGCAATTCAAAATTTTTAAATACCTTTAAGCTAGACCAATTACACGAAAGAGATTACCAACCCTACGTTCGATACCTCGTTATCTATCCATTGTTGACTCGTCCTGTCGTATATGATGAAATTAAATGAACGAAGAGTTATTGTTGAAGTCATATTTCAATACATCTTGATATAAATATTTACAGCTACAGATTGTCATCAATAAATTTAAAGATTTCCTTTCACCGTCGTCGCAATTTTTTAGCCAAAACACGTTTATTTCAAATAAATATTTATTCTGATAAATGTATCACCAAGTTACTTTTCTTCTGAAATTTTTGTTAACAAGTTTGTAGAACTAATGATTTCAATTACTGACACTTATTCCTACACATTTTGAAGTGACTTAAAGTTTACGGAACTCTCCACACATAAAAAAGTGGCTACTCTCGAGAATTAAATTTGAACTCGAACTAGTTTGTTAAGTATTTATATTTAATTTACGCATATTAACTTAATTTCGAAGTCTGTGCTTGTGAGAGTAATGAATCCCCCAAAAATGCTTTATTCCAATAGTAAAGGAATGTTCAGAATTTAAACCCAGTGGGTTTACCTATTATCGAAATATGAGAACCAAGCTAATTTGATTTATATTCGGAAATTGCTACAATACAATGTAACAAAATTGTATTGAACAAAATATTAAACAAAAAGGGTTTAAGAAAATATTAAACCCTGACGTGATGAACAGCACCGCGTTTACACCCAGAGGTAACTAGATATACGGTCGAAAAACATTGGTGTACACGATGCTGATATTATTAATAAAAACGTCATCGGGATATACAACGCTCAGCTGGGCTCAGCAGCAACACTTTCTTTAACTATCAACTGAGGATTTGTTGTGGCACTAAATGAAACTCCCTCAAGACACTCACATTCAAGATTTATCAACAGCTTTATTAAATCTTCTGAGCAAACGCGCCACATGTGCTAGAGAATGAACAAGCTTGCATTAACTGCGCAGCAGTTTGTGTAGCAGTTGCCAAGTCCGTTCAGAACTGCACTTGACAGAACAGTTCCCATTAAACTGCAACGAATTCACGACGCGACTGATGAATTATTCAAGGAACCGAAAAAACATTAAATTTGTTGAAATGATTTCAAACGACCGTGATTTCTATGTACACTGAAAAGTTTGAAATAAAATTCTGTGGAGGAAAATTATGCATCATTCAAATGTTTTTAAGAATAAGCTTGCGTGGTGTTTTTAATTCAATCGACTGATACACAAACATTCACTTTGTTAGAGTATATCTTTTGAAAGCGCCGAATCACCTAAGAGAACGAGAATATAGTTGTTAAGTCGTACAGCATTCTTGTTTTATCATTAGTAAATTCAGTACTATTTTGCCATGGTTCCTTTACATTCGTCTATAATATGGTTATGTTTAAATGAGAAAAATGCCTATCAGGGTGATCACTACAGAAAAAGAACTATCCAAAACTTCAATCAGAGGAAATAATTTCTTCAATAATTGGAATTACAGTACAAAATAAAGCTAAATTTACCCTTGTTCTGCAGTTTCAACATTATGTGCCAATCGTCCACACCTGCCCGCTTTTGTCATTTATTCGCCGGAGTGAAAGTTGTCATTTTTTCACTGTTGTCCACAGTTTTTGATATCATCTGTGGTTATTAATTTTGCTTGGTTTACCAAATAATTTCTGTTCGTTCAATTCTTCGAAATGATCTGAGTGCATCGCACGTATAAACCAGGTACAGAAAAACTTTTAGATGATGCCTGAGACCTTCAACAATTACGCGAATGCGGATGCAGGTCATGACTCGTAGCGCGGAGGAGCTGTCGCCCAAGTTAGCTACACGGGAAGTGTAGTTCCCTAAAGAAAACGGGTGGTAATTCCGCTTCCCCCAAGGCCTTGCCAACTCCCCACAGTTGTCATGCCTGCCAAGAGGGCAACGGCCCACGTGTTCAGTGCACAGACAAAGCATGGGGCTACTTATTGGCGCTTGAAGTGTAAAGACAAATATCGGTTCCCCAACTTGAGCGTAATTTGTTATTACTTTTCGCGATCGCAACACTCACCAGGGTAATCTCGGAGTATTCCTGTGTTTCAGGGAGTTGTCATGAACGCAACCATTACAGAGACAAGTGAAGAGAGCAACGCATGTGAAGGGATAAACACAGCAAAAAGTAATACAATAAAAGGCGCACTTTGATTTTCTAAAAGTGTTTTTAGTAACAATTTTGTAGGACAATATATTTAACTGCACACTCTCATTGCAGTACGTTACCGACGAGCCATAAACACCAAGATTAAAGTTGAGTGAGGTGGTCTGCATTGGATTTCAGACTGAAAAAAAATTGATGACATCATTGAGAATTAGTTTTAAATAATCTTTTACAACTCTAAAGATCAATTTGTCAAGAAAAACTTTTATTAATAGGTTATATTCAGTCGACAAATTGCGTGGAGAGCGTTTGACAAGAATTTTTTGCTTGAGTTTAGGAATTTTTGATGGTAGTGATATACAATTGTTTTATGCAATTGTCTTCGTTAGCTGTTGTAGGTAAACTGCTCACAAAACTCATGACCGTTTAAACATCTCAAAATGACCGTTACAGTGCAACTTACAATAACATACATTTCAGATGGATCACAATTTTCAGTAGCAACATCGTCTTCAATGCACTAAATTTATCAATAAAATCATTCATTTTTAAGCCCATGTCAGAATTTTCTGCTATCAATGAGAACCTCTTTTAACATCAGTTTTGATCTCACGCTGATTACTTTATCAAAATAATCATGTAGTTTTTTATCGTTGTCTTCGCAACTTAATCATACTTGACTTGGCTTAAACGACCACGCCAATAAATGCAGGTTTGTATAGTCATATCACCCAGTAAACAAAAGAAGGTCACAGACCTAAATAAGGTTCATCTGCAGTTCTAATTAAATATATCATTTTGAATATTGGAGTTAGCAACACTCCAAGTAGGTGAGTTCAGACAACAAACATTTTTTTTGTTTCTTAAAAAAAATAGAAGCAGAGTTTGTGAACTTAATTCTGTTTTGAGAAGATTCATGTACTTTGTTGAGGGAAAACAGAAGAACAATATCGGAACAGTGTTTCACTAACTGAACCAGAATAAAGTAATAAATAACTCAAGAAATAAATGGCCAAAGCACCAGTTACTGATAATCTTCAAGTTATTCATATGATCAGGCGTCCATACAACGACTGCAGTTTATTCAATTCATACATAAACGTGCAGCATTTTTTAAAACTTGCTTAACAGTTGCGAACTCTAGAAATAATGTTAAACAGAACAAGTTAACTTGTAACAGTTCTGAATGAGCAAAGAAAAATATCATCAAAATAATAATGAATTATTACAATGGTAAAAAGAGTAAAAACTAGTGATAAAAGGCTGCTTGGATTTCATATGACGTTCTAACTCAGTTTACAGTGTAATAATTACGAAGAAAGAAGTTCTAAGTCAGGTAACAATTATAGCTACATCAGCAGAGTAAGCAAAAGGATAGCAATCTCTCTTTTATTATTCAGATTTCACGTTAAATTTAAGTAAACATTACGGGGAGGAACAAGCATTTCCACAATTCGACTCATGATCTCTCAATAGTTGTGCAAACTAATTTTATTTTCTCTGCAGCTCGATATTCGGCTCTTTGTCAAACCTGTATTCGTATGACGATGTATTCGTATGAGCGTTCATGAGACAGTTACTTTCAGTATGCTAAAATCTTCAAGGAAATAGCCAATTAAATTTGGTGTCAAAGTCTTCCATTCAATGATTCATTCCATAAAATCAATTTCATTTCAGTATAAATTGCTGCCAATTTCCAGTTTATTAGTTGGTTACGACAAATTTTTAGGTAATAATTTAGTACTTTAAACAAAGTAAAAATAAAAACTTCTGCAATAAATCCCAGCAGCTTAGTTTAAACTTCCACTGTAATTTGTTGAATTTAGCTCATTTGGAACATAATAGTGACATATTCAAAGACATTCATTACACCTAAACAAAACCAATTAGGCGCATAACATAATTGCAACTAAAACTTAACTTACAAGGTTAAGTCTTATTATAATAAACAATGCGCACTGCTCTAAACAAGAACAACAAGTTTTCCACAGAGGCATTTTCACAGCATCAGTTCTTTCGCTGTCTCATGCAAGAGTTTGGCAAAATGATGTCATTTTCCAAATTAATTCCTCGTTTCCCAGAACACTGCAAAGATACTCGGTCGCTTTGTTGCCCTTGTTGAGCAAGAAAAGGCGTCGATAGTTCCTTCAACTGTGAGACCGCTGATAGCAGCAAGAGCTAAACAATTCTAGGAATACGCTCCGAGATACTGATAAGAGCCCTGAGAGATATGAAGCTATCGCTACTCTATAGTTACGTGTGCGCTGCATACTACGTTTCGGTATCGTGTACGTGTGTGCGTACGTGCACACTGACTTATTTGACTTACTCGTCCCCAGTTTATTTGAACTGAAAGACGAAAATACTTGAATCACCACCCAGAATCTTCGAAGAGAGAACATTTTATTGAGCAGATTGTGGCTAAGCAAAAAAATGAACTATATATTCAAGAACTTCTACCTCCGCGTAGAAGTAATTTTTTTCCAAAATTACTGCTTTTCTTCACCCAGAAAAATACACAAATTTATTCGAAATAGTGCGTCATCGATAAAGCTATACCATGTCAATAATTTATTGATAGACCACGCATGTTGAAGAAACAAGGACACGTAAAGAAAATGTTGTCTAATTTGTTCGAGGTTATCTTACACTTTATCAACATCTTATAATCATGTAGACGCAACGTTCATGACATTTTGCAGACACAACTGTACTTGGATCGTACGTAAGGAAACTACTAAAAACTGCATAGGTATTACTCATTTTGTTGAGTGTAAAATAAGTGCAACGGAATTAACGAAACTAAATTTTATGCAAAATGGTCCTCTGAAGGTGTTATACTCGTACAAACAGTGGTACATAGCGAAAAAAAATGATTTCAGCACTGTTTGGAACAAGGCATTGAATTTAAAAAGAATTTCAAACTTTATGACAAATATTCCTCAATAAATTTTAATGTTAATTTATTCAAGGTATGGTATGATAAAAGCATTTTCAGATGGTCACAATAATTCAAAGCAAAGTAGCACAGCATGCTGGCGCTCTGATTAGTTGAAAATCCAATGGATCTACTGTATACTTGATTGGAAATAGAGTTTCTTTCTTTCTTCCTCACTTTCTGTCTTTTATTCGTTCTTTCTTTCTTTCTTTCTTTCCATCTTGAACCTGACTTCTGGGTACCACACTAACCATCTCAGCAGTAATAAAATAAAGAATTTGAGTCAAATTTTGTAAAAAGCTTCATGAAACGTGAGTAGAAACTCCTTGAAACTGAATTAAAATTTACAATTAATGGAAGCATTAACCGCGTTCTGAGGTTGTTCGTGATAACGATTTACGGAAAGCCACCCTCTGCAAAACTAACAAAAACGTGTTAGAGTCGTGCTGATAAGGCATCGCATATTTGTGAGTAACTAACGTCGAACATTATTTTTTGTATTGGTGGCATTGTAGCCACCTTAGTTGCCACAATTTGCTCCCTTTGAGTTTCTTCTCTTCCCCGAACTCAGAGATTATAAAGTAAGAATTATTTAAGATGTAAGGTAAAATACTGTAAATATAACAACAAAACGTGTGGTAACTCATAGAAAAACATCCCATCATTCTTCGAGCGCTGAAAACGATGTTTTACTGATTGTGTTCATTGTAGAATGAGAAGATAATCTAAAGGTAGTTTAATACACAACCTTCAAATCTCACAATTCCGCTTCAATAATCAGACTCGAGAACTTTTTGATCCCATGTCGTACTAATTGCATGAATAATCAGGAACCTCTGAAACTGAGGCCAACACCCGATTTCAGCACCCATGGATGTTGTCCTGTTCAGGAAACTCGTCGATATTTTTTTTCAATAAATACTTCATTTCTCAACAGCTGAGCAATTTTTTACACAGCTCAACCATGCCAACTTAATTTATTTATTAACAGTATTCGAAAGAAAACTTGAACTTATGTAGCAAATCAGTCACACTAAACACGACACTTTTTCAAATAAATGAGGTGCAGTTCTAGGGCTTGGTAACTTTTTTAACTTTATGCACGAAAAAAATGTTTATTTCAGGGCCGCCATTCAAACTGTTTTCTCTATAAAGAAAGAAATTCAGTTAATTTTTGTTATATCTTTCGGTTAGGGATAATTAAAAGCTGCAGAAATTTTCGTCGGGCAGGTATTTCTACAGTTCAGTTTACTGTTGGGCAAATTACTCTTATTCGTCTACTTTGGAATTACATTAGATATAAGTATTTTGTAAAAAACTGTACGGAAGTAGTTACTTGAATGATTTTTTATTTCGTTTTATTTAAGTTCCAGAACTAGACTATATGGTGTCGCAAAACAATAGCAGAATTGATAGGGTTTCAGAAGTTCTCAGTAATAAAGGATTGAAAGAAGTTTACACTCAAATATTGAATAGAAAACGTAATCAAAAAACCTGCCCAAAAAATGTGAAGAGTTCTCATCATGTTTATGTTTCTCAAGTTGAACAACATTTTTCATGACAATGTCAGTTTTCAATTTTATGCGTTATGTAAAAATATTTCGTACTCAAATTCCCCTCCTAGTTTCGTGACACTAATCTGATTTTCCTCGAAAAATTGGTTCGCTTAATACTAAAAGCGTTATGTTGCTGAGTACTTGTGTCGAGTGTCGTTAACACTTACAAGCTGATACTTGCTTCGAAGCAATGACTAAAATCTTAGTAGCATCGTGAGCATTCGGTGACAATATCTTTCTGAAGGACCAGCCCCTTCAAGAGTTACTCAGAACACTACACTAGCTTACAGGAATTGCATATCGCTTTGACCCTGTGTTTGGAGTGTTTAGGTGCCGCTGTGATGTCAAGAGGGAGTCAAGTTGAGTACAGTAACTGCCGATGGTTCTTAACCATTGTTGTGACCAGGTAGGCAACACCAGTCCGTGAAGTATTGTACGAGTATAACAGAACAGAACATAAATGAACGGATGATGATCTGTTGCATATTCACTCTCACTATACGAAAATATTCCCAACTATGAAAGTGAATTTGAGAAAGCCGTAGAATTCTCTCCATTAAACTCATACAACACCTTATAACTCATACCTTATATAAAATTTTGATAACATTATATTGTAAAATAAAATTGAATTACTTTAAATACATATAATCGCAAATAAAAGCTACTGGACACAAGTGACAGATATTCAAAAATACTTTTAATATTCGGAAACAAATAAAATCGGATATAATTCATAGAATTGCCTGCCACATTAAAAAGGACTCTTCACACAATCAAAAAATAGAAATAAACATTTGAAGTTGTGCGAAATGAAAAATTATAAAATGGAAGTAATATATGAGAAGATATTATTCAAAAGAAGTAATTAAACTCGTTTATATTAAGTTGGGAGACGCCTTTGCAAGACCTATACAATAATTATCAATGATGCAAATTTCCGGGAGTGAAGCATTTGAGAAAAAGGAACTTATAATATAAATTGTAAGCTAACTCAAAGTTTTTCATAAACAATTCAGGGACAGAATTCAAGGGATCGGCAAAAATGTAAAATTGTAAGCTAACTCAAAATTTTTCGTAAAAAATTCAGGAACTTAATTTAAGGGATCGGCAAAATTAGTACAAAATCTTCCTACTGGTCATGAAAGGGCGATAAATGCTGTCTATAATTGCCTATAAAGCATAATAGTCGTAGAAAAGAGGGATTACAAACCCGGTTTAATCATCACTATGGTAGTTGATATTAAAAAAATTATGATATCAATGCAAAATTAATAATGTTTTAATAGTTTCTTTGTAAAATGTGATTGAATATTTTCTCTCCGTAGCTTGATTACTCGTATTATTTTGTAGTTTTTTTCATATGCTACTTTTTTAGAAATATTTTAAGTGAGAAGCGGAAGTAACAGTAGCCATCAAAATGTTTTTAAATCAGAAAAATTTTTTGTGGCAATGGAAATGCATCGTCAATGTAAGAATACAAAATCAAAAGAAGAATACTTGATTATATACAAAATCTTCTACTCTTATTATAACGCTTTTACAGGTAAGAATTTTAGAGTTACTCTTATTAGTCGCATAATTAATTGATGGCATGCGCTCCAAACTCTGACTTGCACACTGGTTTCAAGCAGCATTATCATCATTATGCACAGAGTAAACGCGCAAACACGGGCTGAAAAGACTTGTATTCAAGACCTTTATTTGGAATGGCTTTCGAAGGAAAATTATCTTGTGATGAATAATTCTCGGGGGAAAATTACCGCTCTGTTGAGGGAATTACTGGCACGGGTTCCTAGCAGGAACCCGGGGATGTGATTCGCATAGCTCTGGTCATAGAGACTGAGAAACGCCTTCGATAAAAATTTGGAAATAGTATTTATTCCAACTTAATTGTCACATGAACGTCATAAAAAATATGAAAGAATTTGAATCATTGTTACTAACTATGGCATGAATTACATGGTTGTTAATGCAGTTATCCTGAGTTCCGAATTGAAATTAGTCATCTATAATTCACACTGATTGTGAATTATGCTGATTATGCTATGTTGCTTACGGGATATATGGAGTAAAAATTTTGAATAACTTTTTTATCACCATATGATGACTTGAAAAATCAATTGAACTCAGGAGCAAATGATATTATTGTCATCCTTTCAAATGAGCAGAAATCTGTGAGTGATATCTTTTTTCTTAGAGGTTCTGTAAAAAACATTTCGTTTAGGAAAAATGCAGCTTCTCAGTAACGTCGAATGAAAAGTCTTTCACACAAATGAAAATGTTTTTTTATTATGTATTGTTATTTTACCAAACTCTAATTTAGAAGATAATTGTGACCTAGGAAACCATTTGTTCTATTTATGATTAAACATTTTGCAACATGCGTGTATTTTCACGATCATTTCGGATGGAATATGCCCGAAATAATGGTGCTTTTCAAAGTTGGTAACAAAACTTAATTAGTTTAGAGTACTGTATTCTTAGCACTTTCTTACAATTACAAAACAAGAAATTCAGCAAGTAACTCCGCAATTTTTATCAACACTAAAATTTACTTATGCTGTCTATTCTTCAAATTTTTATTGCCTCAGTTCCTTTGACACGAGAGCAAAATAACTAAACGCATATTGCTGTTCGATTTCAGTTAGAAAACGACTCCATCCAAACAAACATCAGTTGTTTTTCAGTAGCAATACAATAATGGAGGTTCAGAAACTAATCTCAGACACCAGCTCATCAAAAATGTCCTGAACACCAATTTCTTCACCAGTTTCTTCTTCTATGTTGACCAAGAGAATTTTGCACGGTGTGGTTCTTTATCTAAGCCGGCAGTCAAAGATTATATAAATTGACACTCAAGTCTTGGTAATTACTCTTAGTAATTAACACTTATGACTTATCAGCTTTCAAAACAGTGGTACTTTTTTCTTGACACTCCTGAGGACAAAAACTGCAACGCAGAAAAGTCTGCTTTCCTGTTTAGTAAATTGAACCATTTTTACTACTGTTCTTTTCAGATATGGTTATCTAATCGTAGCCAGTTACGTCAATCCTTGGATACGTTTGACGTCAGAGTTGAATATTAAATCCA
Organism: Trinorchestia longiramus; assembly: GCA_006783055.1. Classification (NCBI taxonomy): domain Eukaryota; kingdom Metazoa; phylum Arthropoda; class Malacostraca; order Amphipoda; family Talitridae; genus Trinorchestia; species Trinorchestia longiramus. The sequence goes on from VCRD01000846.1 coordinate 39,334, forward strand.
CGAAGAAAATATCTGAAGTGCCGAACAAATGATACGAGGCTATCGTAATAAGAACTAAAAAGACGAAAAAATTTACTTTCAGCAAACAAGCACCGACTACAAAATGTGTTGCAGTTACGTGCAATTATGCAACTTAAAAAATACGTACTGCTTGTCCAAAATCTACGACAGCAAAAGTATAGAATTATTGAAAAAATTCATGACATTTGAATTTGTCGGGAAAAAATAAGAAACTTCTCAAATTTGTAACAGAAAGAGTAATTCTTAGTTGAAAAATAAATAAAATACCTAAAGGTCATGTAAAACAAATTCAAGTAAATCATCATCGAAGATTTAATAAACAAGTACACTAATGTTACATATTCAAACAAACCTACAGAGAACATAACTATATGATAATACATAAGATTCTAACTAGATTCATAATATCTTGTTGCAAATACTACAAACATCTACTGAAAGTAAGATTTACGTTTTAAACCTCACATTAACACGTAGAAGTAAAGTTTGGGCAGAAGAAGAGGCTTGGGCTCAAATGCACGCTGCATAAACAATAATAAATTAAGAAAACTATAAATAATGACTACAGAATCATGAGCAGGGCCATTTAGAGCTACGAATAAAGACTTCAGCAAGGTTTCCTAGTGATATAGGACAGCAATGCCACTCTGGCAATTGGCCCAAGCGCCTCGCGTTTGCAGTCAGATGCCTATTTTGAACGTTACTCCGCGAACTGCAGGTTAAAATTAACCTTAAGAATGATCGGTATTCAAAGCCTGCATTGCAAACTACAGAAACGGTGGAAAACAGCTCTCCGTTGGTGTGGTCTTCGATCGCACGTGGGGTAGACAACTGCTTCCGTTCGAGGAAAATCTGAATGAGAGGGAACTGTTGAATTGTAAACATTGCTAGCAGACCTACTTGGAGAGGGTGCCGGAGGAATGTCTTGCTCTTTAGCAGTAATGCTAGCGTTTCCTGGGATGAAATTGCAATAAATTTTTGTCCCTGTTTGTTTTGCAAAAATGCTAGCATTTCAAGAAAGGTCCTTTGAAATCTACAGAATACGCATTAGCTATGAGATGTTTAAAACATGATTAAGCAAAGACAGCATCATGGCGAGGTTTTATTTTTGACCCTCGAAAATTATTCGCTCAACACATCAATGTTCTCAAAGAATTACTTAAAAAGTTTTTTCAATTGATGTGCTTCTGATGTGGAAGAATTGTTGACGATCTTCAAAACAAGTCTTCATAATTTACAACGCATGCTAAACACGCGAGTACGTACTTGGACAAGAAATCTGAATCTTTTTGTACGCTTCACATGCACGGCATATTTATCTTCGACAATGATGGTCACTGAAAAGTAAATAAATTAAAATGTATTCCTAGTATGTACGGCACGTGCATTTAAATATGAAGTGCGTGTGTGCATTGCTATGATAAAGATTTTGTGAATAAACTTAATTATGATAAAGATTTTGTGAATAAACCCAATTGTTATCAATATATTGTGAATAAATTCAGTTACTTGCTACATACATACAGCACAGAACTTTTGTTCCGGTGCTTAAAGTTCAATCACAGAACACATATTTTAAAAGTTTACTCCTAGAAAAAACGAATTGCTGTGGTCCTTCTGAACGCTGCTCAAGGCTCGTAATGCAATACATAGAAGGTTTTTTATACCCATCGTATTTCGCTCATTAAAGTCTATTTTAAATACATCTATGATGTGTTGGACTGCTTGGGAGGTGTTTAAGTCAGGCTGGTATGAAGGCATGAGTGTGTCCTGGACTGTTTAATTAAAAAAATTACGCTTACACTTACACTCATTCTACAGAACAAAATGAATTTGGAAGTCGAAGACACTTTTTTGCTAAATTAACTTCCCAAATGATCATGTAAACAGTAGGAGCTACATACGAAAAAAAAATAATGTAGAATGTCCTTAGCACCATTCTTCGATTCTTCGTAACCATTCTTGATACATCAAATTTTCGGTGCGAACGTGATCAAATGACAGGGTTTAAAATCGACAAATTGTTTTAAATCTGCCTGGTATCTTCAAAACATTGTCTTTTAAATTTAAAACGGGAAACCAAAGTCAAGTTCAGAGGCAATAAATTAGGGTAAAGTATCAACTAACTTTTAACATTTCTGCTATGGATCTATTTTTCCGATTTCAACGACTTGCAAAAACATTCTTTTTCTTTTAATGAAATAAACATTAAAGGTTCAATAGTTTCAGTAACCAAATGTTACTTCAAATGTATTTTGTTTGATATGTTTCAGAGGAGTAATCTTACACGAAACAGATTTATTTTTTTTGTCTTGCGCTGATTTGAAAACCTCTACTGCCCTTCAATTACACGGACCTCGTCAACTCTGTGTCGCTTTCGGCAAAATTTTCATCTCCATTTGACATTCATGAATAAGAGATAACACTAACTGTGCGCATTACTTAGTACTTACACTTGAATTACGCTCATCATTTCTTCGAGTCTTTTTAATACGACACAATAAAATGCAAAGAACCAATTCATCAGAAAAAGCTTCTCTGAAATTAGCGATTGTCTTAATTCTCTTCCTAGTTTCTAAAAGTATTTTCAAAAACATTCGACAAATTCTTCTTCGGTAGACACTGAGTAAATAGAAGTAGTTTATATTCGAAACAGTATTTTCATTGCCATTTACATGACACGACACTGTACCGACAGAATGAAGAAAAAAGTCCTTTATTTCTCAATCACAACACGAAACTCAGGTCAGGATAAGCAGGTCACGGGCAGGAAGTGCAGTTATGCGAGGCCTTTCCACAGATAATCTCTAATAAATAATGCCCCACGTAGACAGACCACCATTTGCATCTCATTTTCATAGCACTAACAAATACTTTACAAAAGTATTTCATGGTTAATTGAAATTCGTAGTGTAGAGAAAAAATTACACATTAAACTTCTGTTTAATAAATACTTGCCTAAAGGAAATTTTTCCTCACATTAATATGATTTTAGGAAAATTTGTTGCAATATTTTTAAGATTTTACATGAAGAAGATGAAAACTAAAAAGTCTCTGCTCCATTGGTAATATACTTTCCTCAGTAACAGCAACGTTCATCATCATAAGTATGTAGTTGTCAGTACTAGAGCGTCGGTATGCAGCTAAATATTTAATAATTACATGTCATAAACACTGTTTCAACTATGCATTCATCAGTACACTGTAATTCACAAGGCACTAACATGTTAGTGAAACCCTACCACTGAAAAATAACATTATGTAAACACAGGGGAACGCCTAGAAGATCTCAATCTAGTCCAGTGTTTCTCAAAGTGGTCCGTACAGCCCCCATGGGGGCGTTGAGGAAATGCAAGGGGGCGGTAGGAGGGTACGCCTTGAATGGGGGGCGTATATTACTGTATAATATACAGTAATATAATCACTAGAGGGCGATGGAAAATCAAATAGTGTCCTAAGTGTCTAATACTGTCCTAGGTGATTGAAAAAACTTTGAGAAACACTGAATTCCAGTCCGTAATACTCGAGGCTCAAATTAATTTATAGGATAAGTGAACCGAAAACGAGTCAGTTTGTTCGAACGTCTCAACGATAAAAACTCAATGTGGCAGGAAAGTGGCTGAGGGAATTATGTAATGAGGCCAGAAACTTTCTTGACTATTGAAGCTTTACGCATAGATAATCTACGTAACGAAGGTTTAATCTTAAGTCCTGCACCCAAAAGCATCTTAATTCTGTTTATTTGATGCGGAAATGCATGTTCGTAAACGCTTGAATTAATGAGATACAAGCTTATGCAATTAGGGACACACAAACAAGCGTCGGAATCGCGTAATGTTAACGGTGTTTTAGATACATGTTTTTAGATGTGCATCACAAATTATGACGTATGACCTACGAACAACGTCGAAAATAGATTCTATCGTGATTTCTTCAGGCATAAGTATTGTATAAAATCAAAAGAATACTTGCACAGAAGGAACCTTTGCTAAATTGTCATACACCAGCCATTTTGAAATTCCTTATTGCTTTCCATACGACTAAGACCTTTTAAAACTGTTAAAAAATACATCTTCTCTAGGAAGAAACTCGTTTTTTATCAGTTTACCTCTAAAGCCATGCAATTTCAGAAACAAATGTATGATCGAAGTTAATGATCATGACTCTCCAAATGAACTTAGAAGTCACATATATTAACAATAATAGTATCTGTAATTTTGATTATAATCTGCATATATAATCGACTATGCATTTCCATCTCTCTTTCTCTCTCTCTCTCTCTATGTATCTGTGTGTGTCCGTCCCATTACTTCCTATCTATTACAGAAGAAAAATTATTCTACTGAAATCAGAACGGGTATGCATGTAGTATAAGTATTGTATTGTGGATACCAAAGGCGCCGGAGAACTATAAAACATTCAATTCTTTCTGTTATTAACTTCTATTTCTTGGCTATGTTTTCGTTAGGTAAGATACAAAATGGAAGTTCTGCATATATTCAAGAAAAATATTCTGATTCTGATAATACCACGGTTAAAATGAAAAATTATTTCATTCGATAGATCCTTAATTTATCACTTTTAAATCAAAGAATTTAACGGGGAATTTTTTGGCCATGCTATCGGTAGATAAGATACACAATGGAAGTTCTGTATACATAAATGAAAAATATTCATTTAAAGCACAATAATTCGTCGCAAATCTTTAATGCATTCATTTCCATCATAATTTCAAATCAGTAAAATCTAAACCGTAGAACTTACACAGGAATTGGCTAGTTTCAATAATAATAATTACAATAATTACCATAATAATCAAAATAATTGTCTTTAAAATCATTAGAAAAACTATGATAAAACTAATAACAAAACATTGCTTACAAAATTATATATATATATATATATATATATATATATATATATATATATATATACATATATATATTATATATATATTTATATATATATATATATATATAATTACTTGCTGCACACGTACAACACAGAACTTTACGCACATAACTCACCGTTAACATGACGCGATAGTGATAAAACAATGGAGATAACAATAGTAATAGAAGTAGTAATAATAATATGTGTAATAATAGTAAAAATCACAACAACACGCAGAACTCATTCAATCCCTGACTGTTTGACTGCGCAGGGAGACCGACGCTTGAAGTGCGTGTGTGTGTGTGTGCATCAAAAGACATGCGAACTGTTATACAAATATTTTACAGCTGCCACTCCCTTTTCTCTTACTTCTCCTCCTCATCCTCCTTCTTCCCCTCCTCCTTCTCCTCCTTCTTCTTCTCCTCCTTCTCCTCGTCTTAATTCTTCTCTGCTTCTTAATTCTTCCCTTCCTCCACCTTCTTCCTTCTCCCACAAAGCTTGCACCGGCGTCACTGTTCTGGCCCATTAGTTAAATTCTCTAGCGTTGACACAACTGTCAAGATGTAAAGCAGTGCCACAATCGTCAAGTTGTCCAACACTGGCACAACCGTCAAGTTGTTCAGCGTTGACACAACCGTCAAGTTGTCCAGGGCTAGTACATCTGCCAAGTTGCCCTGAGAGTGTCAAGGGTGGAAGTCTCCTACACTGCTGTCTTGTAAGCACAAAGTCCCACACAAAAAAACCGTTTGACTGTGTTCATAGTGCTGCAGTGTGTCAAGTAGGATTCATAATATTCAGTCAATCAGTCCGTATGATTAACTTAGTTAGTATCATTGTTGATGAACTAATGAAAAAAGTTTGCTGACTGGTCGACAGTAGTCACTTGTATTAAATCTATTAACATAATGCTAATGTCTAATAAATTTAAAAGATTTAATACGCAGTATACAAAAACTCTTTCCATGCAGCCACTGTACACAGAAAATGGTACGTTTCCTCAGATTTCCTTTTACCGAATATTTAGAAAATTTACTAAGAAATTTTGTTCGAAAGTACATAGACTACATTTAACAAGATAGAATCCTTTACAAAATTATCCTAGAATTTGAAACTTGAGAATAGTTAAAATAATAAGGAAATGTAGAATTACAGCAGTTAGCACGTGAAGTTTTAAAATTAGAACTGTGGGCACACGAAACTTCATTGCAACAACTGAGAGCTCGTGATATTTTAGAATAATAGCAGTGAGCACTTGATATTTTGTATTTACAGTAGTGAGTACATGTAATTTTAGAATTACATTCGCGAGCACATGTAATTTTAGAATTACATTCGAGAGCACATGTAATTTTAAAATTACATTCGAGAGCACATGGAATTTTAAAATTACATTCGAGAGCACATGTAATTTTAGAATTACATTCGAGAGCACATGTAATTTTAAAATTACATTCGAGAGCACATGGAATTTTAAAATTACATTCGAGAGCACATAAAGTTTTAGAATTATAGCTGAGAGCACATAAAATTTTAGAATCACATCCGAGAGCACATAAAGTTTTAGAATTATAGCTGAGAGCACATAAAATTTTAGAATCACATCCGAGAGCACATAAAGTTTTAGAATTATAGCTGAGAGCACATAAAATTTTAGAATCACATCCGAGAGCACATAAAGTTTTAGAATTATAGCTGAGCACATGAAATTTTAGAATTACAGCTGTGAGCGCGTGAGTTAATGAACACAACCTGAGTTAATAAACATCGCGTCAATTTATCATGTTGCAGGTTGTGGAAATCTATGAGCATAACGCAATGCTTTGGTAGTACATTTCGGAGGTAGCAATCGGACCCAAGAATTTTCAAGAATCCTTCCTCTTTCCACTCTGCTCGAAATTCCAGTTTAGAGCACAATTTTATCCTACACTGTGATCACGGTAAGCAAGAACTAATATTTATTTTCTCAAATATTTAAGTAATTTCGTACAAACCGAATTACGTATTCGAAAGTTATCACTGATAGGTAGCATTCTTTTTTTAATTCATTTTTAACTTTGAAAATCGTAGCATAAAAATCCAACGCACATTTTCTTCAAACACGAAAAATAACTTTTTTAGATTTTGCTACAAGTATTGAAATACAGTAAAAGTCTTTTTAACCGGCATCCATGGGACTTTGCAGTTGCCGGTTAATATCACCCAAGTAACCACAAACAATTCATAGACACGCTAGACATAAAAGGAAAGCAATATCAATTGCTTAAAGCAGTTAAGGAAGAAAAAACATAACAAATAAATATATAAAGCTTGGCCAATGAGTGCCGGTTTAAATGAATTCTACTGTAAGTTTTATTTCCTTGGATTTAATTTGTTTATTATAAAAATGTTATTAATCACTTAACTCAATTAATACAAATTCATGATAGCTAATTCGAAAATTTTAAAGCGTCGACCCACTCTCACAATAAAAATATATCAATAATATGATAATTTCTAACTAATTCCTAATATATAATGTAAGTTCTGATATATTTGTACACATGCAGTAGGTTACTAAGCAGGAAAGTAGGAAAATAAAATACTACTACAAAAATTAAAAATTAATCAACTTTATTCCAATATATCACAGAACAGAATTACAAAATACAATATTTGTAAATCCAGAATACATGGTATCAGTTTTTCAATTCTTAATCCTAAAACCTTAAGACTCTCTGTACAACTTGAAGTAGAGGCTCGTATGGAAGCTTCAATGAGCTTGATGAAGGTTTTAACTCTGGGTGTCCTGCGTTGCAGCAGGCAGGACGTGTATTTTGTCAACCGAAGATCAGGCAGAAAGCGACCAGCATGTCTCCCGAATCACAAGCAGCGATGCTCATCACTCAATGTGTACCACTGAGGTTAGGTTCTGTAATTTTTTCAGATCCTTCTAGTGACTATGCGTACAAAGTGAAGATTTACACCAATCAGGCAATCGGAGGCAACGTGTTAAAGTTACCTCTCTTTAAATTTAGCAACTAATTTAAAAAAGGTTTAAATAAATGAAGAATATCACACTATTTTTCGTAATAACCATAACCGTCTGTGATCCAATCAGAAGAAAGTCAATATTTTGACTGGGTCTTGGAGCACAAAAATGCAATCAACAAACATGCAGTAAGTGAACAATAAATCAAATGCGTAGGCTCAAATACTCCCTGTTCCTGACATAAAATAAGAACCTGGACGATCTCTTCCTTGAACAACATATGGCTACCGACGTCAAAACTCGTCTTTGGTGGCCAAGTTTCCGATGTTTTGAGTTTCATTTTCCTGCGAGCAAATACTCCATGTTCTTCTCAGCAATGCCACTTTTTTATGAATTAGCAGAGCAAGAAGTTTTATTAATATTTCGTTCATGTTGATCTTTAAAGCTGAAAAAACGTCTTTCAAAAAAATTTTAGATCATCATGAATTTCCTGTTAGTACTTTTTAATGGCTGGAGCTTGTTCTGTTGTTTTCAACTTAAACCTCAGCTTGAGGGACAAAAAAAAGAGTTGCATTGACCCTATATTTTACTTTTCTGTCAGATGGTCTCCGCAGAACCGTTCCTCATTTTCTTAATATGGAGAGCGAAATTAGGGCACGATTATCAGTATTTCATTGTTCGAGCCCTCAATGGAGGCAGCATTATCGTCGCTGTAGACGAGAAGTGGTGAGAGTCGTGATGTTGCCATATCATTTAGCTTCAGTTCTCTCTGAACAGTAATGACTATGACGCGCAATACAGGGCTTAATTCGGTGTCATTCGTGGGCCTTGCGATAAAAGTGATTTCCTTTGTTTTTAATTTATCAGATCGACCAGGCATACACACAACTGTATAAAGAAAAACTTCTTAGAGTGGTACGCATCGTGGAGAAAACTATATAAATTTGCTAATTGAGAAAAATGTGCAGCGAAAGTAAACTGTCTTTCTTACGTGCTGAATTTTTCATGTTTTCCAGAACATGGCAATATTCCAGTAAGTCCTGTGAAACCCGCCACGTCAAGTCACAATTAAGCTGCCAAAATTCATGTGTTTCGCCTGCGTATGCAGTGCTACCAGGGAGGGACTCAATTATTGAAAGAAAAGGATCTGCATCTGAAAAAGATTGTACTAAAGGAAACAAATACGTTAGGGTGCTATATGTAGTGCCACATCATATCAAACAAATTATATGAACAAAATACGAATATTTTAACCATATAATATGATGAACAGGACTGAATAGCCTGATTTCGGATATGATCTATATTAACTGAAATGAATAATGTGTGCATGCAACACAATTTTGGGGTTAGATTCCATATATAAGGTCATAATGGTTCTTCTTGGAATAAACATCATTTATAACTTCTTCTTCATGCGGGATAAGTAAATTTGTGAACCGACATATGGTGAGACATCTTAAGATTATGTCTAAATATAATTCCATAGAAGAAGAACATTTGAAAACAAAAATCTGACAGGCGTTAGGAACACTGCACCTGATTTTTCCTTCAGGAATGGCACAACCCAAGTGCCAATGAAGGTACAAAAACTTGAATAGCTAAGAAAGGTTGGCAATTGTGTCAAGATATCAAATATTTTAAGCAGGCTTTATCATAGGATTATAACGTAACCATTAGCTGGTAAGGGTTTGAAGATATTAAATGGTCAATGAGTCTTTAAAATGGTCATAGGAACTAAAAATAGTAAATTCATTCAACCTGTTACCTCCCTGTGAACTGTTATATAAAACTAACATTCATCAATTACAAAAAATTGCATGAACTTAAGAGTGCAGTGTAGCTCTCAGGTACATGTTTAGAAAACACGATATATGGAGGTGAGACCAGCCCATGGGAGGCGCTGCCCACTGGTCGTGACGCTCTTGAAAGGGTATGAAGATAGGGGATGGGGGTGGATGTGACCAGCCCTTCTCCGGAAATGACGGCATGCCATGCATTCCCTCGTAAAAAAGTACATCGCGCTTGAGAATATTTCTTACAAGACAGCACCTAGTGACAGTTGCTCGCCAGATCAGTGCTGGAAAAACCAATCACGATTCAGTGGCTACGGAGGCGCCAGCGGAACATTTCTATGACAACGTTGTAGGCGCCACTCATTAAACCAGTGATTCCGAACCTTTCATTTATGGCGACCCATTTTGGAACAAATAGTCGGTTCACGAACCCCATTCCTTCAAATAACTATAGGTGATCCTTTGTACTTCGAAAACCCGTTACTTAAAGAAAGCTATTCCGTAAAACACAAACATACAAATGTGTGTATTAGGTGAATTCATAAATAATTGAAAACAGGGTCACAACCCCATTTGAGCACACGACTCACAGGTTGAGAATCACTACATTAGACGGTAGTCACTGCATGTCACTCTCCGAAAAATTTATCCGATGTAAATGTACAACTGTATATTGGGTCACTGGAAGTGAGTGAATCATACATGAGAACGAGGATTATATACGTTGTTGAACATAGGGATGTAGCATACGGACTTTAATGGGTGCAATTAAAGGGAGCGCACCACTGAAATTCGTATGAAAATCCATGTGCAATTTTTATTCAGTAATCAATCCATTATGCTTGGTCCCACTATAGGAGCAACAAATTTCTACGGGAAATGACGAGCTGAACTATTTTCATTGGGTCGACCTCTGACTAACGTCATATGTTATCAAAGGATGAAGATCTAAAGAAGATAGTTTTGTAGTACCCAGGCTGTTCAGTCCCTCGGCCTTTCTTTTATTGTGTTCGAAAAGCTTTCAGAGCAACAAAAGATTCTAAACAATTTATTTTCCTGACGTGAAGCAGGTCAAAAAGTTAATTAGTCCTGCTTGAAGACGATCAAAACGAGCCGAACGAAAGGGGATTATTGAGGCTCGTTGGAAGACCTCCGTCATGTCCATGATGCATCGCTGACGCGGCATCGTGAGTAATCCGCACTGGGTTCTGTATTTGTTTGTTGCATTGGCTGATTATATGGGTTCATAAGTTATTAAGTTGCTTTGAAGATCTCCATAACGCTTAATTTCAAGTAAGTTTCTGAAAGATTTGTACGTTGCACAATACAAGCCATAGCAACGATAGTGTACAATTACTAATGAATGTTGTAAAAGATCTGAATTAGACTTCGACTGGACGTAATTTTCTACTGCATGTTTCAAGACCTCTAAGTCGTGCTTTCTGATTTTTGCCAGAATAACGTTTCTCTGCACAACACTAATAGCACCATAGAAAAAGTAGAAGGTATCCTAATCAATGATCGATATCTTATATAATTTCTGGCAATCTATCTATATTTATGTATGTTACTGTTCCAGATTGATTTGGTTATAACACCACACGAATTAACAGTATTTACTAAAACATCACAACAAGTTTGTTCCATTATTTACCTTTTTATTTTAGTGTATTCATCTTCACTTTCTGAGGTTTAGTCACACACCGACTATGACATCTTTAAAAGAACAAGATGCAAAATCTCTCAAAAACCCGGATTGTGGGTGAGAAATTTTGTGAGAAGGTCATACAGAGTTGCTGCCCTGCAAAGGCCGCCCAGTGCGACCCTGCGCAAGGGAGGAGTCGGTAAGTTGAGTCACGACTGGAAGATTTAACAAATGCAAGTCCCACAAAAATGCAAGCCGGCATTGTTCAAACTTGAACGTCGAAGCAATGGAACGCGACCGGTCTTTGTCAAGATCTCCGTCTCTTACACATTCTCATTTTAAATATTTCTGCTACGTGATTTTGGAATACCTTTCTACGACATTCAATCCTTTCAAGGAAATCTATTTTAAGCAATTCTAAAAACTGAAACTGATTAACGAATTTACCGAAATTCGTAATACCTGATGTTCGGAGTGAAAAATGCTAATCATACTTGAGTCGTACTTTTTTAAATGAAAGTATACTCGTAGATTCTACTTCTTAATTGTTCCATCCCAAGCCCCAATAGAGTACAGCAAAGCTCCTGGCACTCCACTCATGAAGAAGCAAAATGCAACTGTAATAAATAAGTTAGATTAAGCCTGATCTTCTTAAACCTTCAATAAATAATTATTAATGAAGCTCTTTCTTTATGTAGGTTCACGAAGTTATACTAAATTTTTTAACAGACGTAATTTTTTGCCCTTTGAAATAATTAACAGAAGAAGACGACCACGTAAATGTGGACGTGCGATGCAGCTTCGTGCAGGGTGTGTGTGTGCCTCATAGAGGAGCATCTAGAGGAGCATGTAGAGGCATGTTGGACTTCCTGCAAACTTGCGCTGGAGCCTAGAGGAGCATCTAGAGGAGCATGTAGAGGCATGTTGGACTTCCAGCAAACTTGCGCTGGAGCCTAGAGGAGCATCTAGAGGAGCATGTAGAGGCATGTTGAACTTCCCGCAAACTTGCGCTGGAGCCTAGAGGAGCATCTAGAGGAGCATGAGAGGAGCATGTATGTAGAGGCATGTTGGACTTCCTGCAAAGTTGACGCTGGAGCTCAGCATGAGTGCAGTCCAGTCCTGGTCTCAAAAGTGTAACGGTCGGAGATTCCAGGCGCGCGGTTCAAACCTGGACATCAGCGGGGCTCAGGAGACACGGCGATGCAGAGAAGGAAGGGAAATTAATCTACACCTCTAATGCTACAACACAAGTCGTTTTTTTCATGCTAGAAACTATTATAAAATTAGGAGTTTAAGTATTGTTTTGAAATATCCTTGAAAAGAATTTATGCCATCAAAAATTACCCAAGTGAAATAAATACAGTACTACAGTTATGCATGGAAACGAAAATAATTTGTTATCTCATACGTAAAACGGATATTTTTCTTTGCATTTATTTTTTAGCGCTGGTTGAGATAACGAGCGCCGGTTACACATTGATTGAAATTTCCTGAAAATTTTCTTGTCAATAGTTAGTGTTAACACGCTCTACCAAACGATTTTATACGAAATGTTTTGACATGGTGCGGGGATGTTCCGTATGGTTCTATTGACTTTAACAAACGATTAATTCTCATGGGTCAAATTAGCCGATACTCATGTAATATTATGTAATTTAAATGACGCTTGTAGAACTGATGAATGAAGCGTTGGTAACTTTCAAACATCTCTCAAAGTATCATTGCCAATGATGATCCAGTTAATATAGGTAGCTGTTTTATGTACTAAATGAAACGACTGGCACGTAGCACTCGCAGTTATTAAGGCCTTTACATTTCAGTGTCATTACAGTATTACCAGAGCAGACAGTTTCCAGAATATAACAAGAACCACCTCAAGAAAATATCAACAAAGTTAATTGCTATTCAGGAAGCAACATTCGCACTTAAAACACGGTATTCTATGTAAAAAATCTGATCGGAAGTCAAGTTATTTTGTGGACGATTCCGACCAAATGATGAATTCGAGTGATGATTAAGCGTCAATTTTTTTGCAGAGTACTTAAAAGTAAATTGCAGTTGCTCAGAAATCCGTTAAGAAAAAGATTTAAAGTGATGAAGAGTTATAGCGTGAGCAAGACATGAGTTAAACTTTAAATATCTGCTTCTTTCCTAAGGACACTTAAATAAAAATTCAAATCAGCATTTGTAGAAAAAATTTTAACACGGAAAAATTAAACTATACCTTGCTTAGAGTGACTAAGCATTCCGGTATCTGGAGGCTACTATAGGGGTATGGTTACTACATATCTATGTAGCAGCCATATGTATCTACATATTCCAGCTACTACACATCTATGCTTCAAAATGTACCCCAGTCTAGGGGGCAGTGCCTTCTCTCTATCAGGAATAGAATTTCACAACGCTCTGTTAAATCGTAAACTCTTGGGAGTTCTTTATAGAAGACAGGTTTATCGTCAATAATCCTGGCAACTGCTTCTTCAGTTTGTGGAAAGGTGGGTCCTTATCTGAAGCACGGCTTATGTAAACAAAACGTCAGAGGCTCTTAATGCTTATATCATGAAATCTACTTTTAACTTTTCTCTTTTTACGACAGAAAAAGCTGTGAATCTAGTTTTTTACTAACAAAATTTTTTTGAATGTTTCAAGTTTTATTTCTGCAAGATTGGTCATGAATTATTTGGGAACCAAAGATTCAGTCTCAACATTCGTAATTTTCGTGGAGCAAAATTAAATGCTCACCTCTATACGGCTACATAAAGTACAGTAAGTGGAAGACAGCTAAAATATTTTTAAGACATTGGAGAGTACTTTGGGCAGTTCAAGTCTGAACACTTCTCATGATAAGAATAAACATAAATGATAATTCATTTTATTGTTTGGTTATTAGAAATATAAAAAGGTATTGAAAATTATAATAAGAAAGAAATGATTCGTATAAGAATATTCACAGGTGAGTAAAATCCCTGAAAATATCATGTCAATTCAAATGTTGATTCTCGGCCTGAAGCTCAGTTATGGGTACGAAAATCTCGTAAATCTAAAGTGAGTCATGAATATAATGTGCATCGAAATCAGTAAAACGGGAAACCAAAATCTCAAACGGTGCATAATCAATGATGCCGCGTATAACACATGTCCATCATCACCAAGATGGAGATCCAAGACCACTATACTATGATATATAGCTGTGGCATGTACTCATCTATTGTATACTACACGACACGCACATACAATGTTTGGTCACTCCTTCCCACGTACTGTACTGTAAATTGTGATCAACGAAGAACATAAGTCATGTTAAAATCAATTTAGAATTGCATATCTTTAAGTAGAACATTCTAAACCTGTAATAAAGACCCTAGAATAGAATAGAATAGAATGAGGCTATATGAACGAACCTTCTGGCCCATTCTTGGGTGTGATAATCACTTCGATAATTATTCGGTTACCCAAGTCCCATGCCGTAATTCTAGCCGCGTCAACCATGGCGGCAGCGGGATTCGAACCGGGGTCTTCCCGCTCGCAAGCGGATTCGCTCACCAGTCGACCATGCTGGTTAACCTACGGTCCTCTCGTGTGCTAAAACGGTGCAAGATGGAAGCTTGCAAAAAAAACATCTATAAAAACTTCTTGAGACATGGTTTTGAGTTAAGATTTTTGATTAGTGTCTATTCACTGAAAAATTTTATAACATCTTTTGGATCATAAGACATTCGGCTTTTAGCCCCCGATGATTTCTTATTGTTTCCTTACATTACGTTAACATAACAGTTTCTGTTTCTCCGTTTTGACTAGTAATATTTTGCTCAATACTCGCGACACAACCGTGGAGGCTTCAATATCCATCGTCATTTCTTGCATTCCAGCGTTGGGCACAAGTCGATGCAGAAAACAGGTTCGGGGCAGAGCCAAGAAGCTCAGGTTGGTATGCCGGGAATGAAGTCTTCTGTGGGCGTTCTGGTGGAGGAGGAGACTGACGATTTGGGAGGACTTTATGTATAGTTTAGGAATTTAGGTTAACTGAATCATGAAACGATATCAAAGAATGTAATCTCATGTTACGATTAATGTTGGGTAAGCGAATGAAGTTTATTTTTGTCATGGATTGAACGGCTGCTTTCGAGACGAAAGTGATACTACATCCTGATAAAAAGCCTTTGAATACAGTGACAGCATAGCAGTTGCGGTTTAATTTAAAGTATATTTCGGAGTTATTAAGATGGATTTTTCCATGGCAATGGAACAAAAATAATCAAATAAATTTAAATGAACACATTCATCCCTGGATCATAATCTGTTTCTTGTCTAGAGACCACAAAATTCATAAACACAAAGCTGGGGATGAGACTGCATGGAAGAAAAATGATGAGTCAAGAGAAGATCTTTGAAACTTTGTTTCTCTTTTCATCAACTTCAGTCTGTAAAGGCATTGACTTTCTCAATATCTACAACTCTCAGTGTCCAGTTTCACGGTTTTTTGACGATTGCAGAGCCAAGCCGAGTTCATGTAGGTCATAAGAGACGGGTTTGAATACATGACTTCACAGATCACGTCTCGCCTGTGGTACATCAACAATGAAGTGTCCAGCATTAATAGCTTTGGGAAATGTAAGGTGAATCACACTTGAACTGTGTAAATAATTACTCATCTCTTCTCACGCGTGTTTAATTACATGCACGTCAATTCAGACACCTTTTTGATAATTTAGTACTTTTTACTTGCTATCAAATATATAGCGATGAGAGCGTGAAATTTTGAAAAACAAATGATTAATTTTTTGTCATTTATTTCAATTTACTCATTTTTGAATAATAATTTATTCTACTTGATTTCGATGAACTCTTTATTTCGGAATAAACTTCATTTAGCGGCAGTAACTTGATGTACACAGAACAATAATTGCATATTGATATGTTGAACAATGTTAGTAAGTCGACGTGTTGAACTATTCTCACATGCTAATGTGTATAAAAGCACTATTCTCTAATAATCTATTCTCTTAACATAACAGGAACAAGATCGTACCATTAGCAGGGTTATTCAAAAAGAATTGATATTAAGGAAAATGAATGATTTCATTTATATTTTGATTTATAAAAGCAATAATACACTGACAACCACGAAAACGTAATGATCCAAAAGAACAACAGCAAATTTCGTATGCTCTAAGAATTGTTGCACACACACTGAACTAATTTTCGTGATGTGTAGAAGGAAAGCAAATCAAAGTAAGCAGCTAGTAGTAAACTATTTCTGTTTTTAGCTATCCTACGTCTAAATATCAAGCACCTACAGAGAGCAAACAGTTCAATGTAACCCATAGTCAGGTGTAGAAAACGATGTTCTAAGTACAAGCTCCCCTTCATCACTTCCCCCCATCACTACAGTATTAAACTTGCGAAAAATAAATTGGTGTCAGCCTACTGGCCAAGTTTTCGCACAACTACATATAAGTCAATAAATTTTCTCAGCTGCAGGATGGAAGAAGTCATGCCTGGGTGAGGTGCAACACCAATGAAAAGTTGCGTAGCCCACAGCCAGCCACTACAATTTGGGCTTTCATCGAAATATTTCCAATCATAAATTGAATAGAAATCGCTAATATAATCGAAGCACAATCACATCCATGGCATGTTTTCGACAAGGCTCAATTTCCAAGAAATAATGCCATTTAAAAATCATTTTTCCTTTTTTAAACCGCAGCGTTTCAATGAATTTTTTGCAGTCCTTGAGGGAGATTCAAGAATTAAAAACTGAAAACACCTATTTTAAAAATTATAATGAATAAAATAGTACGATGCAGAAGAGGAAAAAGCACTAACAATGAAGAATCGATTGTGTAATACTATCATAAAATTAAGAGGTTGACCAAAAATAATTCTGATCGCAAACGGTTGAAAATTGCGAGTAATTTTTGAAATGCTAATTATCATAAAACAATCCTATTCTGGAATCCTGGTTCAAAAGTGAAATCTATTTTCTGTTTCAATGGTTTCGTCAACAGCAAAAACAGCCTAGCATGACACTCGTCAATACTTCACACAACACGCAATGCTTAGTTATTTCAAGGTTATTAAAGTCCAATGGCCTTGCTGAGTATGGTTTTGTCCTGAGGCTGCCAGTGCTGCACCACTCCCAAATAGGATAAAATAAAACAAGGCTCGAGTCACTCCATAGCTAATGGCAACTCGCAGCCGAGACCAATCCTTGTAGGGCACACTCTGTACTCAAAAATTCTTCTTCCACGATGCAAATTTCTCCTTTTTTGGGGCAGGAGTGTTTGTTCGCTTTCTGTGAGAGGCTTCCTCTGCAAAATGACCGTCTAAATAAACATAGTAATCAGGAAAAAGTTCCTCGAAACATACTGCTTTGTGCCGAGACATGGCAGCGGGAGCGTGTGAAAATTCCATCTGCGCAACGAGAGTGATTGTGTGAGCAGTGTCCAAGATGACCGTGTGTCCACACCCACGTTGCAAGTGTCCCATCTGATATCTAGTTTCCTGTGATAACTTTTAGAAATTTGGGAACAGCAACCTCTAATTCTGCATTTTCTCGAGTGCCGAAGTTCTCAAAGTTGTTTCTCACGCGAACTGCACATCGATGGAATCAGATCGCAGGTCATCGGATGCTTCACAAAGATCACCACGCTCGAGCGAGGGATGCAGTTCCGTGAATGTTGCTGGTGATGTTCTGATTCAGTTTCGAACCGATGAAAAACTTTTGAAATTTGTAAAAAAAAATCAATCCGGCGTAGTTCGACATCTCGAAGGACGGCTTCAAACAATCCAATGTAATAGATAATAGTCTTAAACTGATGATTAGAGATGATCAGTGCAGCATCTTTCAGCTTAATATTGGTGCCATTGGAAGCCGTGATATAAGATCCAACGATTGGTGAAAAATGATTGAAGATGAACACTCACTAGCCAAGTACTGAGTGTACTTAAAAATCTTTGTTAGTTGATGTGCACAGCGAGCACAAGTCGTACTTGTTGGGAAGGCATACATTAAAGCAGTTTTTTACGTAATGCCAACGCGTCCAAGCGTGTCAAGCAAGATGCATGTGCGTACATAATGGTGTGCAAAAATCTAAAATTTAGTCTAGTAAGGCGTCCAAATGACCGTTGCGTAAGCGTCCTACACCGACACGTAAATAATTGGTTGAGTACAGTAGAAGTAGACTAATTAACCGAACTCAGGCTTGGATAAATTCAGTGAATAACTAAAGTCTTCGCAGGAAATTATACGTCGCATTTTTAGTAGTGTCTTGAAATGCTACAATTATTAGAGGTGAAAGATTTTAATAGAACTCTATTAGAACAAAATGCTTAGAGTCGACCGAGAGAGAGTGAAATCAATACGTGCTAGATCTGTTTCAAGAAAAAAAGTCAGAAGCCCACCGGGCAACTTTCGTGCATGTAAACGTTGATTAATGGACTCGTACATCTACATCTTCAAGACATGACCACTCGTACGTGCACTGAAGAAAACTTATTCAAGAAATCATCTTTTCCAATTTTAGGTAGGTAGTAATAAGGTGTTTTACTTATGCTTACACTCCATGTAAATAAACTGGTAAAATAATATAAAATAAACAGTTCCCAAATTTTTTTGTTTCTGTGACGATTTGAAGTGAAAAATACTTGAGCTTGAGCATACAACATTTGAATTAAAACGCCCCGACACTTCTACATCCAAAAGCAACCAACCTTCCTTGACACTCAGTGTTTTTTGGTCATGGATACCGCGCGAGCTGCAGCGCTGCCTGGATTCCCATGCGATGAAAAATGTTCCAGAAAAAGATAATAGGATCGTAAAAAATTGAGCCCGTGCCTCGGAGGTCAAGCTAGTGCCCAGCGTCGTGGGAAGGTGCCTCTGGACACCGCGTCCATGTTACCATAACTGTCCACGAATAACTGAAGGCAAGCAAACGAAGCTTTCGCTGTGGAGAACGGACTCTTGACCAATAGAGAAGGCGCTTTACTGTTCAAAAAGACATGAGTATTTACATAGAGCTCGCAAATTTATTTATAAGACTTACTGATGTTACGTACTGTAGGTATACGAAAAAGACGTTAAAAAGTTCTTCTCGTAAGGATTATTCTCGCTACGATGGCTCTACTATGTTATCTACAAAAAGAACGTGGCAGAAAGGGAATAGGTTTTAAGAACGCG
This sequence comes from Trinorchestia longiramus, assembly GCA_006783055.1. NCBI lineage: Eukaryota > Metazoa > Arthropoda > Malacostraca > Amphipoda > Talitridae > Trinorchestia > Trinorchestia longiramus. Next base: position 58,836 of record VCRD01000846.1, read on the forward strand.
TGCTCTGATGTTGTGTGCTGTGAACTGATGAAGAAGGTGTCAGTTACACCCAAAAAATAGCAAAGCATATCTTTACAATCCCAAAGATAGTACGAAGTATAGAAGTAGTCATTTCAATGATGTTCTTCACAACGTGTACATCATGTATCTAAAAGCATCAAACTTATAAATGATGCCCACACTTGTCAGTAACTATTTCTCTTGTAAACCTCTTAACGACGCTCCATCATTCTACTGGCTTTCAAATAAACAAATAAAGAACCTACTAATTCAGTTATCATTATTTTATATATTGATTCTTGACAATCTTGTCACTACACTAATGATTCTACTAGAAGGATAGTTATGCACTTCCTCATCCGCTATGACCCTGTTAGTAACACAATACTATTAATTAATATGCCAACAAACAAATACTGTGTCGATTAAGTTCATCTCCTATGAACAGATCCCATCATTTGTCTCTTGGAAGCCCTCAATCTACAACGCTATGAATTCCAGAGCTCGTGTTCGGAGCAATGAAATGAAGAGGCACCTGAACATGACACGTCTCTTGTAGCCACATCACCTCGACACGCTTCAGTAGCCCTGAGTAGCCTATGCATCATGAGCAAACCAGAACACCTCACTGCAACGCTCTTCAAGGTTTAAATTTTGATGATGAGGGAACTTTAATAGAAGATGAGGCTTAATGCTAGTAACAAATGCCAACACCGAGGTCTTTGTATAAGCCTTTTTGTTGGATCAAGCAACCAAACAAATATTCCTGGTTGCCTATGAAACTTATTTTGATGATTAGGCTTCTAAAACATATAAAAATTGTGGATGCACCTCATAATAAAACACATGATAAGTTCATCCTTGAAAATAAACTGGCGTTGAATAATTGTCTTCGTGAGTATACTTATTTTGGATGAGTTTCCTTTAATTTCAGAAATGAAACAGTAACTCCTACATTTTTTAAATCCTAGTATTCTGTAAAACACAAAGTATAACTTGTATCCCGTCCGACTGTGTTGCTACAAGCGCATCAAAATATCACTTAGTTGTGTGCTGAAGTCAAAGCACAGACCAATTTAACCAACCTTAAACACTATTCTGTTATTTATGTCAGTCTTCAAATTTCCGTATTAAATATGAGACCAAAAAATTTTGATATGATCACAATTATGTGACTACTGAACTATTATTACCACTGTCAAAAATAATCTTATTACTAATACTGTTGCTATTATTTTTATTATTATCATGTTAGTAACATTTATGCTTTTGTAGAAGATTGCAAAACTAGAACCTGTCGTTTCCTGTAGCCTCACAGGACGCTGAATCAACTAAGTTTCTTTCGGCCTTTTATGACCTGACGTGCAGAATGTATTGCGTTATGTCAAGGTATTTTGATGGAATTTCATGAAGATGTAATCAGCTTTCCTTGAGTAATGAATGATGGGCAAAAGATTGACTGGTAAAATTTGGAAAAATGGAATCAACAAACTAATGAGTAGACGTTCAGAAAAATTTGCCTATGCTAATGATTCTTACAGTAATGGACTGCTATAAATGAGCGTATTTGAAACGTGGAAAATTTTTGGAACTTTTCCCAACAGCACCTAAAGTAAAATTAAAGATCAGTCAAAACCTTTAATATGTAACAAGTGAATTGTTATATCCAGGGATAGCAGTGCAGCTTCATTATGGACTGCAGCTTTTTCCTACAACCCGTGAAAATTCCACTACCAGATGCAATCACAGAGCTGAGTCTCTGCATCGTCATGCGTGTGAAGGAGAAAGCCTGATCTGATGAGTAACCTCCTCGTAGCGATGTTATGAGTAATGGATGACGCCTTCAACTCAGCCAGGTTGGACACAAAGGTTTGTGAGGTTTGCCCTGTGTCTGTTGCTCAGATTGAATTTCTTTATAAAATTTGTTACCATACAGTTTAACATAGGATTACCACGACATTGTAATAACCAGTAAAATGGATTTTTACTGAATAATTAACGATTTAAAAATTACATGACGACGCCCAGCAGGAGATTTTTTGTATTAATTAAGAATTGTTGCACATAAAAAGAATTCTTGTGATGTGTAGGGGAAAATCAAGTCAAGATAAATAGCCAGAAGTTAACTGCTTCTTTCTAAGCTGTCCGACGCCTAATATTCGAGGTCTTTATCGAGAACAAACAGCTCCTCGTAACCACAGTCAGGAGTAGAAAACGGGATCGAAAACGTTCACATGCAAGAAATATGAGTAATTCGCTGCACGTAATGCGTACGTAAGCGTGAACCTCACGATGGGACACTAGAGCGCTGCAAGACGACGGTCATACCTACTCAATGACTCACATGCGTACGCCCCGCTACCTTCCACACGGACCCCTGCTGCTGGAGGACTTTACAATCGTCTCCTCGTAAGTATCTTTACATCTAGAGGATATTAGAGTCGTCAGTAGTACCCCAGCTAATGGAAGACCTTACGGTAGTCTGCCAGTAAATACCCTGGCCTCTCGATGGCCTTGAAGTTATCTCCCTGTAAATTATTTTGCTTCTGTAAGACTTTAGTCGTTTACCTGTAAGCAGTAAATCAAAAAATAATTCAATACTTACCTGAAAGTAGCTCAAATAGTAAAGATATACCTGTCCGTAGAGAACAAAAGAATGAATCAGCAGCATACAACTATGAAAGTTAGGTAGGCATGAAAAACAATCATTGATACTGCGAAACTCAATTTTAAGAAACCTCATCACAATAGATCCGAGTATAATTGCAAAGTAGTGACCTACTTCTTAGTTAATATAAATCAGTAGGTTCTTGCCTGTAACAATCAGGACCAGCTAGTGATCTACAGTCGATAACTCGAGGATCACAGCATCAGTGAACCTTAGCTAAAAAAAAGAACCTAAAAATGTTAGGACGCGTTATGTGCACGACCAGCCCTGAGCACTGTCGTGACAGCCCTGGTCTCTGGCTCGGGCCAGCAGTAAGACACCGCCCTACACTCGAGCGCTATGGACTAACTGCTTCGCTTGGTCAAGGCTTGGTCAGAAGCAGCTACTTGAAACCAACGAAGGCGCTGGCTAGGCTTGGTTTGGGCATGCAACGCAGCACCTGCTATTGAGCTTGAGGGACTTTACTAAGCTTGGTTTTGACTTAGTGATTGTGGCAGCAGTTACTTAGAAGCAACGTCTCTCAGCTTGGGCATAGTGTACGCAGAAGGCGCTTCTTTGAGTTGCTTGAAGAACTGGACAGGGTTAGTTTGGGCATGGTAAGAGTGACAACAGCTATCTGGAAGCAATGGTGGAACTGGTTAGACCCAGTCCGGGCTAAGTCAGCACAGAAAATGCTACTCTGAGTTACTTGAGGGACCAGCTCAGGTAGGGGAGAGTGAGGGAGGGGGAGGGGTTAATGCTGCGTCTGGTGTGGCAGTTGTTGCTAGAAATTACTTGCGAAACTTTGTTTTGTGATAAAAGTAGTGGTGAATGCTGTTGACTGGTTGGAGTTATAGCTTCAGGGAATTGGTCTGGGTAGGAACGGGAGCTAGACTTGGTCAGAAGTGTGGTGAGACCTCAATTTGAATAGGGTAGCAACTGGAGAAACTTCGTTACAAAAGTTACACGTACTTACAGATTCATCTGTCCTAAATTCATTCAGAAAATCAGTGAGGTTCACGTAGATTTGTTCGTAAAAATATTGATCAATCAACTAGGTCAGAGGAATAATGGTACGAATTTTTATCAAAGGATCAATAAATTATAAATTTGATCAGAGGAGAAGGTCGAGTGAACTATAAATCAGTACAAAAAGGACCTCTCAGGACTGACAGGCGTAATCAATAAAACTACTTTACATTGACGCTTGCAATTTAGCAGCAGAAGCTTCACCCAGATAAATGTTGATACATGGGTCCGATGAAAGAAGAATTAGTGAAATTTGCTCTTTAACTCAAAAGTCTCGATAAAACAGTTGAAAATGAGTAAACCAGATGCGTTGTCTGGCATCACAATGTAATTTTAATTTCACTTGCACTGTTATTGCTGTTTAAAACCGTGTAAAAAAGCTTATTTTCAGGCACCCTGATGTTGGTTGATCGTTTGAAAACGTAGTTGTAGAAATACAAATTTGTCATATTGTCTATGACGTTAACGTTTGTATAATTATTCTGAGCCACTCAGTCAAAGAAAAAGTATACGTTCTTAATAGTGTTAGAACTGTTTTGTTAGCAATGTCCCAACAGTGCCAAGCGTAAAATAAAATCAACAGGTTTACAAACCATTTTTTATCACAATATCTTTCTCACTGGTAAGTTTGCCTTCGTATGAAAAGTGCTTCAATATTAGCTGCAATCCGAGCTCTGTGTACATTCCGATCTAAATTAAACGAGTTAGGCGCGATGCACAGAAGGTTCCGATGCTTATCCTCACACATAAAGTTAAACCGTCTATTGAAGTTTACAGGAGGATAAAAGACAAAGGGAGACTCCCGCTGGCAGTTCTCATGTCATACATGCCTATGGAATCCATCTAATAATTGAAAGCAATCAGGGAAGGTGCAGAGAGAAGACTGCCACGAGATTAGCGACTGAGAAGAGGCAGTTCACCGAACATCACGTACGTACTTCATTATCAGTTGCCGCTTACATCAGTACTTTTCTCTCAAAACTTTTGAACTTTCCAGCAGGGCAATAGGTGTGAACATGCTATTCAATATTTCGTAGTGTGTATTTCAGAAGAATGAAATTTCTTGTTTCCATTCTAAAAGCCATTGCTATTTACACGCTCGATTGGAAGGATAAATTTGAAGTCTCTAATCAATAAAAAAATATGAAGTACACTTATTATCTGCATGTTTCTTTACGTGTTGCACTGGTTTTGTACAGTAAATGTTGTACTCACTGATGAACTACGATAGTACTGCTTTAAACATGTGTTTTATTTAATTTTACTTCTTCGGTGAGCTTTCATAGTCTAATGTAAAATTCCATTCAATTAAATGTTTGTTTTTTCACGGGTCATAAGATGTATTTTCAAAAACAATCCACAAGGCCGTAAAAAATTTTTTTTTCGATTTAAACGAGTTTACTTCCAAGTTTATCAGAATAAAATATTTGATAGCATTAATTATAATACTAATACTCAGTTGTCACTGCACAAACATTATGTTTCGACGCTTTTTCTACAATAGGATGAAAAGCTTGAATAATCTCATATAAAAAATAAATTTTCTGCAAAATAGATTTCACACAATGCCCCGGATCAATTTAATCACTTTCTATGTCACTTAAAAAGTTTTTTCAGCATTCAAAATTTAATTCTAGTTTTATTGTAAAATTGCCAAAATTAAATTGCGTTGGCTCCTTACTTGGAACTATTATAAATGTCAATAAGTATTACTAGTGTTACACTACGAGTTTTAAGATGCTTCTTACAATTTGAATTTTATTCTTGATAGTTTTTTCAAAATATTTTAGGGCATCATAGGTAAGAAAATTAATAAAACTGTGAATGTGGAATCAGGTTTACATTTACATGCGTGCTGTTCATCTGTTTCGTCACAGTTTCGGGATTGCAGTTTCACTTCCTCGAAGCACATCACACTTCAAATGTCATGATATGCTCCTGTTTCTTGCTCAGTGTGATCACAGAGGTATTTCTGGCAACAACAATTTATCAGCAGCAACCACGACTATTCGGACTCAAACAACACGTTTTCCTTCCAGCGACATTGAAAAATCTATCCCTCCCCTCCCTCAATCCTAAAAAACGAATTAAAAGTCCAGTAATTTGATTTGTAAAAACTAGTTCCCTGTCTGAGAGCACTCGGTCCTTGGCAATAGACATTTTTTGTCATTTTGCTACGTTTTGCAGACGCTCATTAAAACATGCAACTGACATGACGAAGCTTTGAAGAATGCTTATAAGAATTGAACGTTTTGTTTATATTGCTGTGGTGATATGTCCAGAGAAATGTACTTGATGAGTTTATCTAAGTCAAATATTTTTACTCTACTATAGAACATCAACAAAAAACTCGGCCAGTTTCCATTGAAACTCCAAATTTTACAGCAAAAATGATTATGAATGATAAAGAAGTAGTGAACATCATTAACTTCTTGACTTAAACTTATAAGCGCAGAGGTGGATTACTAAATATTTCAGAGGAAATTATATCCGAAAATTGGATAGAATTCGAACCTAACAATTTTCCGATGTAGCAGTCACGAATTAATCATAAATCTATTTAAACAGTCTAGCAACAAAGAGATCTAGGTGTTATTGTCACTGAAAATCGTAAACATGACAAACAAGTGGAAAAAAGCGTCAAAAATGCGAGCAGGATAGTTGGTTTCATTGCACGAAACTTTGAATACAAGTCAAAGAACATAAAATTACCGCTCTATAAAGGGCTAGTCCGGCCTCATTTAGAATATTCAGTGCAACTCTGGCCTCCTACCCTACGAAGAGATACTAATAAAATGGAAAAAATTCAGCGGAAAGCAACAAAGATGGTTCCAGAACTCCGCAATCTTAGCTACGAAACACGTCTTCAACGCCTTGAACTTATCTCCCTAGAACAAAGACTGCAGGGACAACTTATTGAGACCTTTAAGTATCTCAACGGCCTTAAGAATTTTACCCTGGAAGGGCTTTTCAAAAGAGACGGTAACGCATGAACCAGAAAAAACGGCCAAAAACTATTACTGAGGAACTTCAAGACATCCCAAACAATGAACTTCTTTTCCGTTAAAATTGTTGCAACTTGGAACCAGCTGTCAGAAAACATAGTTTCTGCTGGCACTGTGAACACATTCAAAAATCGTCTCGACAAATTTTGGATTACGAACCGCCTCAGTATTACAACGTACTAACTCTATGTCCCTAACGCCTTGGGCCAGTGTATAATTGAGATAAATGCGCGGGACAGAACTGCATGTGCGTGAGTGAAATGCGTGTACATGACTGAATTGATTTACGTGGTCAAGGTGTACGTGCATGATTGATGAATTTACTTTAGACGGCATGGGACTTGGGTATCGATCCAAGAATGGGCCAAACAGCTCGTTCCTATTGCCTTATTCTATTCTATTTTATTCTATTCTAATCTATTTAGCATATTATATTAGGTGTACGAAAGCTTTTTGGGTACTAGTTGATACACTGTCTGGACTCAGTTCACCGTGACGAACGAAACTGAACTATTTTTAAAAATTCTGCAAGCAAAAAATGTTCAATACAAAATCTTTAGGCGACTTTTAAACGAAAATTATGATCGTCTACTTCACAAGAAATGACAAACTTCGCCTATTGTCAGAAAAACATATACAAATTTTCTAAATCAAGCCTTGCTCAACAATCATTTACCTTCAAATTTTCATGGGAAACCATGAAAACCACTTTCAATACGTGGGCGATCATTAAACTCATTTGAAGTCCGCCATAGCAGCCAGAAGCCCAAGAAGGAGTCTACCAGCATCAGGTTCCCATGAGCTACTGCACATGCCGGGGGCAATGCGTGACGTGGCTGTGGTGAACATCCCTACAGCCCAACCAGTCTCATAAAAACTCGCCTTTACGTTACCGAGGAAATTATTGAGCCAGTTTTATTTTAATAGATCTCCGTGCCGTATTTTGGGACTGAAAATTGCAGTACCCGTGTTTTGGAAGAAGCTTTTCCTAATTAAAAAGAATGTTACAGCGTATTGGCTAAAATGTTGTAGTACCTATTATGGATAAACAAATGTTATGTCCATGTTAGGTTAAATAAATGTTAAACTTATAGCATTAAATCGAAAGTAACGTCGTTTTTTAGTTTCATTTCAGTCCTGGTTTGCGCAATGTACACAATATGATTGTTGCATCTATTTTCACGAAAAAAATCGAAATGTAAAAGGTTTTCGTAAGGTAAGCATCACATTTTATTCACATGCACCAAATTGTTGTTTTAATTATGTATCAAAACCTAAACATCTTTTCATGAACACAATCAGGCGTCAATGTTAGATGGAGAGAAATTACAAAAATGTTGGAGTGGTAAACATCGGCATCGAATATCACGGAAACAAGCGTCGAAGAAAATTAAATCACATGAGTACTGTTAATTATATACCGATGAAAGTGAACTTGTGTTCATCATTTCATTTAATCAGATAAAAAACGGATAAAAACATTATTTTTATTTATAGAAAACAACAAAAACCGGCCAGTTGGTCGTTACTGGAACCACTGGCCTTTTTTTCTGCAGTATTTTATAGAACCCAAGCCGCATTTTGATGTCAGTTTGGTTGAATATCTGTTTAGTGAAACTATTTTTATTATACTGAAAAACACACACATAATACCTTGATCTATGATATTTTGAATTAGTGTGAAAGAGAAGAACAAGGATATCATTGCAGTAAATTTTAACAGATTTTGTCCACAGCAAAATACATCATTCCTGCAGATTTTTGTTCATATATTATTCTTAATATATCATCGCAGCCGATTCTTATTGATATTGATATCATCGTAACAGATTATTTTACCAGATTTTGTTCTCAGGAAAATAGCATGGTAGGAAGTTAAACTATGATACAGTATTAGTTATTATGCTTATTAATAAGAATTCTTACGAAATTGTTCTCGTATTAACATAATACATTTTTTAGATACTCCCGCAGGGTGAATATTCTTAAATTTTATCCATGGTTAAAGAGTTATAATTACAAATGATTAATGCTCTTATGGTGTTGAAAATGACAAGTTATCGCAAATGAGCCCTGTTATCAGTAGCTCCCAGTTCAAAATATTTTAGTTAATAAAGGTAGCTCGAAAACTTGCGAGTTATAGGTGTTTAAAAAGTTAGTGAACCCACAAAACCGAGATTTCACTGGAATTTTCTAATTAAAAGATATTGCAGGTGTTCATAATTCTAAATTCTTAGCCAGTGAGCATAGCAGAATTCAGAGGTAGATCGTAAAACAATAAAAGCTGAGATATTCACTGACGTAAGCCAGCTTTATTAAATTTTTAGTAAATCGGCGTTTAAGATGTTATGCATTGGGGAGCGTATTCCACTTCATAATAGACGAGTACGTTACTAGCGATACTATTCCCCATTTGCTACACTATGGCGAAATCGAAAGTTCGAAATGAACTTCAATTCTATGACTATAACAGACTAACGTCAATAACCAATTTGATGGCTGTAAGACTAACGAGTCAGTAGCTCCAGCCAGGGAAATCAGCTAGAGCTGCGGCAACAGAGGCGTGTCTTTAGCGTGCGGGACAAAAAGTCAAATTACTGAAGCCGTCAATAAAACGGACCCTTGAGGCCCAACCCGACCTGCCCAACCTGCCCCTTGACCTCAGGCTTGCTCCAAACGCCAACTTGATTGCCTTCATTGCTATTTTATGTTTATGTTCACAAGTAGCAATGAAAATCATAGCATGTAATAGCGACTGGAAGCTGCATTAAGTTACGCAACAAGAAGCAAATCTTAACTTAGAATTGATTTCAAACAGTAAAACCATTTCAGTAAAATAAAACGTTTCATTCAGTTAAAATTTCCCCCTCACTTGAGCCCCAAGCTCAACTTTTCTAGTATAGAACAAAGCAAGGGAAATACTCGATGAAATATTTTCAAGTAAGTTGCTACTGGTGATGATGATGCCTAACACTGCAATTCAGATGTAAAAAAGTCCATGGCTGAATATTTCTCTAGCTCACAGTTAAAAGAGCTACCCTAATGAGTGTGGAATTAGTTCTTAAAAAATGATTCGTTCTTAAAATTGGATACGAGTACTACACTGCACATATACGGAGTTAAACTTTTGGTTTGATAGTGAGCTGAAATTCTCTTTCTAAAATGAAATGATGAATATACATCACTTATAATTCTCATTAGAAATCAGAGCACACAATTTCCTTACTGCACCAGACCACGGGAACTGATACTTAAAATTACATTTGCAAGATGTCAAAGTCTACGTGAAATTGTTTATTTTTTCAAAATACGCATGCTTGTACAAGCGACGTGGGCAGTTTGCTGTCAAGCAAGTAGTTGCAACATCTACACAGGAAAACCATAAGGCATTCCTCTGTAAGGCAGGCAAGCCATAGCCACTCATTCATCGCGTCGATACGATATTATTTACCAGTCACAGCATAAGGCAGTGACAATTGGTGTATGGAGCGCAAACGATATCACAACCCAGCTTCTGACATTATGCGTTATTATTTCTTCCGTAGAGGTAGCATAAATAGGCGCAGATGCCCTTCAAATACGCTAAAAGTGCGCGGTAGAGGCTCCAAAAGACGTACAAGATCACACGCGTTGACTCGTGTTGGTTGCAGCGCTACCCTGGGAACAAGACGGTCATCCCTGAAGCCTTCCACGCTCGCTAATTTGAGGTTGCTGTGCGAACAGCTGAGCAATCTTCCGAGGCGACCTTCGACGTGTCAGAACGTGCTGCGTCCACGCGCTAGCTCGTGTCTCAAAAACAGCTGGTGGAACCAACTGCTGCGTATGAAGAAACGTATTACGGAAAAAAAATTCATACGCCATGTTTTAGAATGAGTCTGGAAAGGTGAGTGTCGGAAAAAGCAACATGTGAATGCAAGAACTCTGTTCAGTAGATATGAATTCTTCGTTCAGAACGCTGTGAACAAATTGCAGCACTTTAGTACTTAACACGTAGAAGTACATCCTGGCAGTAGTATTACTATTACTAAAAAAGTGCTGCACGCATGAACGCCTTTAAAACTAGGATCCAGCTTTACAATTTCGTAGAATTTATGTGGAATTTTAAAAATTTTCCTCCTCCGTTAACATTCATACCTGAGTTGCCTCCTGGGTGTTTGTGCTTCCTTCAGTTTCCAGATATCATTGTTCCCTTTCCTTACAGTAATTCAAAAATAATTTTTTAACTCTAGTAGAAATATATTTTCGAAAAGTATGTCATACGAGACTATAAAAAAAAGCATTGGAATAAACTATTCACTTGAAGGTAGTTTCAACTTCTGAAAGTTTCAATAATTAATTTATCGACTTCATCTGCTCAATCAGCTTGCCTTCTTAACAAAATACCGTACGATCACATTAACAAAACAATATTTCATTTGAAAGCAATTCAGTTTTAAAAGTAAACACAAAACAGTGATTCATACCCCAAACTGAAATTGATGACGAATAAGAAATGGACTAACTTTGAAGAACAAAAGTTACTGATATACGATTGTGCAAGTGCTTTTCACAAATCAATGTGCTTTTAAGTAATTATGTTCCTATACACCGTTAAGAAACCGTCTATTATTTGTATAGACCACTGTGTTCGTTCAAATATGGAGAAAAAATAAACATTCTTTGGCACAAACCAGATCAGTGTGCTATACTGTAGCCAGAAATGAAATATGTAATGACAATTAAATCTCAAATGCATGGTTAAAGAAGTGGATTCACACCACGATCTGACGTACAAAGCTTGTCTTGAAACTAAGTTATCAAGAGAACGATGTACATACATATGTACATTTAGATAATCTGAGAAGTAAAATGGGATATATCATGAATATGAGAGGAAGTTGAAGTCCCCACCTTGTACCTGTAGGTGGGGTGGAGATGCAGGTGTAGGTGGGGTGGAGATGCAGGTATAGGTGGGGTGGAGATGCAGGTGTAGGTGGGGTGGAGATGCAGGTGTAAGTGGGGTGGAGATGCAGGTGTAGGTGGGGTGGAGATGCAGATGTAAGTGGGGTGGAGATGCAGGTGTAGGTGCAATCCCGTCATGCTTTAGGGATATCCCAGGCTTCCACGTCCTTGAGGAATTCCAGGTGCGGTGTACGTAACGAACATGACATTTGTAGGGCAGTTGGGGCGCTACGTATGGTTGTGTATGCTTTATAGCGGACGGGGTGAAAGCTGTGGTAGTAACAGTGACCCTGTTACAGGGCGTGCATCGAACATCTAGATTTTCATTGCTAGTGTGCAGAGCTGGGCGAGGCATTTCATTCATTTGTTGAAAACTTTACGGATTCGGATGTACGAGCATAGTCCTCACGATGCGGTTTCGAGTATCGGGACTAATTATGAGTTGTTTGCAAGATTGCTAGCCACTTTAAGTAAGGATCCTATGCATGTCCGGGAACATCTTCAGCTCTGATATAAAGTATCAGAAGGATGACATACTGACATGGCCACAAGGAACATTGTGCCCCTTAGCTCTACTCCCTAGGATTATTCAGTTTTAGCAGGAAATGCATGGCAAGTTATTTTTCTGTAGCAATGTTTTATTACAACGCTAAGACGTTCTAACGTATTATAACGCCAGAAATAATGCCAGCTCACAGTGTTTTTATTTCGTTTCACTTAATTTAAGAGAGTTTTACAAAGTAAATATTAGGAAGAGATATAGAGTGAGCAAACACATCGAGACAAAGAGTGATCATCGATCCCTAGGGAGTAAATTACGATCGTTTATTCCTCAAAAGTGCATTGTTATTGAAAACTATCCCAAATGTGTCATAAATTGGGATCATTAATCCATCAGAAGCCCATTGTAATTGACAACTATCCCAAATGTATCATAAATTGGCATCATTAATCCCTCAGAAGTGCATTGCAATTGACAACTATCCCAAATGTATCATAAATTGTGATCATTAATCCCTCAGAAGTGCATTGCAATTGACAACTATCCCAAATGTATCATAAATTGTGATCATTAATTAATCAGCAGTCAGTAGCGATTACCAATCACACAGGAGAAGATTGCAATTATCAATCACTCAGACGCGCTTGTTAAGATGCGGCATTTCATTATCACCAGCTTGGTCGACTATCACCAGCTTGGTCGACTGGTGAGCGAATCTGCTTGCGAGCGGAAAGACCCTGGTTCGAATCCCGCTGCCGACATGGTTGACGCGGCTAGAAATACGGCATGGGACTTGGGTAAACAACCGAATAATTATCGAAGTAATTATCCGACCCAAGAATGGGCCAGAAGGTTCGTTCCTATAGCCTCATTCTACTCTATTCTATATTCTCAAATCAGTCTACGAGGATACTGTCTTTTAATGCAGAGCGCAAAATTAGTTTACTTAGAAAATACGATACATCGCATCAGCTTATTGTTTATTTATAGCTTGTGTGTCTAAGAGGACAAATTTTTGCTTCTTCAAGTCTACCATGAAATTTGATAATAAGAAAATCATTTTCAAGCTTCTTTCGAATAACAAAACGTCGAGACCTGGTGTTTGGGGAGCGTGAAAATGGCCTGCATGTGTGGAGGAAGTTCCCGATATGTTCACACTCGGTGGAAAAGATATCAAATTCTGGTAGCAAGAAATTTTCATGAAGAAGGTTAAGTTGAAAATGTTTCTTGCAAGGTGAAGACAGTTTGTGTAAAAACTGTTAACAAATAATAAAAAATGATAGGATTTTTTTTTTGAGCAAAAAACGATTTTTCTCATTCAGCAGTGGTGTGATCAAAGTGAATATTTACAGCATTACTTTAAATTCATGGCTCTATGAGACGGAAGTTGCATCGGAAATTAGTATAACAGATCGATTTCGTACGACCCTGCTGCCGCAGTGGCTCGTGCTGTCCGACCAGCTGCGCATGCGCAATCATAATTTGAAATATGAGCCATTTAGCCACAGGATTTGCCTCATTAGCTGTATGACACAGTGACCTTCTAATAATTGAATTATGATATTATCATAACTTTTTTACACCTAGAGCAATGGTATTTTTTAAAGCTAGTTACTGAAAGTGGCCGTGTAAGAAAGGGTGGAACATACGCATAGAGATGATAAACTTATTTGTCACATTAAGAGTTGTCTTTTAGTGGCGTGTGGGACAATGTTCGTGGTCATCCATTTAAAGAAAATGCAACTGTATATTAATGACCCTTCCCGACTACTAGAGCTGATAAATCAACAAGACAATAATCTGCTGTTTATAGCCTAATAATTATTTTAAAATCATCTTCGTTCATGTAAGAAGTATTCAGACGTATATTTTACGAAAATACGAGTCTAGACACTTATTTTATCGAAAGGAAGGGGCGTTGCAACTTTATCCGAGCTTTATTTATTAATATTTCTTTAAGTATGTTGGACTGAACTCTCAATTCAAAGACCTGTTCGTAGGACAGAACTTGATCTGTTTCATTTAGGGGGGCACACGCGCACGCAACAGAGATCCTACGTACAAAGACAGGGACAATCTTGTTAACATTAGTGTTATTTATGCGTAACGTGAAGTAATTTTTGGCAGTGTGACAGAAATAAGTGAAAAAAGCTGCTCTTCTTCGATCGTTCAAAGCACTTCATTTTAAAATTTTTATTAGAGCAGCGTTTCTCAACCGGGAGCCAATGGCCCCCTAGGAGCCACAAGCCTTCAACTGGGTGGGAAGTAGACAACGCCGAAAAACTGCGAGTACTCAACTTATTGAAGGGCAGGAGGCCATTGAGTGTTAGGCGACTCAGTGCATGGAAGCCACGGGCCATCAAAGGTTGAGTAACGCTGGATGAGAATATCATGAGCACCTCGCAATCACAAATACTTAAAATTAAGTAGTACAAATAAAAGAAGTGCGTGATTATTCTGCATGTAATAGAAATTAAACTTTCTGCTGCAAACATAATTGTTTGAAATTTAGATACTCATTAAAATATGAAAAACTATTCAATGTAATGTTTAATATCTG